>PISX010023691.1:0-29328 GCA_004024625.1 Mellivora capensis
TTGGGGCCTCTACCTTCAGCTTGGGTCATGATCCCGGGCTCCTGGCATCGAGCCCCACATCGGGCTCTCTGCTTGGCGGGGAGCCTGCCTCCCCCTCTCTCTCTCTGCCTACTTGTGATTTCTGTCTGTCAAGTAAACAAAATCTTTTTTTTTAAAAGATTTTATTTATTTATTTGACAGAGATTACAAGTAAGCAAGAGAGGCAGGCAGGGAGAGAGAAGAGGAAGCAGGCTCTCCACAGAGCAGAGAGCCCGATGTGGGGTTCGATCCCAGGACCTTGGGATCATGACCTGAGCCGAAAGCAGAGGCTTTAACCCACTGAGCCACCCAGGTGCCCCAATAAACAAAATATTTTTTAAAAATGGGCAAATACTGGACCACTGGCTCAGCTGATAGAGCATGGGATTCTTGATCTCAGGGTCATGAGTTTGAGCCCCAGGTTGGGTATAAAATTTACATACATACATACATACATACAAATGGGCAAAGGACTTGATTAGTCATTTTTCCAAAGATATACAATCATGAATAAGCACATGAAAAAAGGGGTGCCTAGGTGGCTCAGTCAGTTAAGAATCTGTCTTCCACTTGGGTCATGATTCCAGGATCCTGGGATCTAGCCCCTCCACCCGGCCCCTGCTCAGTGAGGAGTCTGCTTCTCCCTCTCCCCTTGTCCCTCTCCCACTGCTCCTGCTCTCTCTCCCTCTCCCAAATAAACAAAATCTTAAAAAAGAAAAAAATAAGCTCATGAAAAAAAATGCTCAACATCACTAGTCACTAGGGAAATAAAAATCAAACCTGCAATGAATACCAACCACTTCATGTCCATTAAGATGGCTATTATAAAAACAGCAAAACCATGGAAAATAATGAGTGCTGTCAAGGGTATGGAGAAACCTGAATGCTTGTGCTTTGCTGCAGGTAATATTAAAATGCTGTACTCATTCTGGAAATCAGTTTGGCAGTTCCTCAAAAAATTAAATATATGCCATATGATCCAGTAATTCTGCATCTAGATACATACAAAATAATTGAAAGCAAGAGACTTAATCAGATACTTGTATACAGATGTTCATAGTTCCATCGTTCACAATAGCCAAAAGGTGGAAACAATCCAAATGTCCATCAGCAGGCGAGTGGATAAATAAAAGGTGGTACATACAACAACGGAGCATTTTTCAGCATAAAGGAGAATACATTGTGGTACTTGAAAATACAATGCCAAGTGAAGTAAGGGCAGACACAAAAGGACAAATACTGTATGATTCTAGTTATGTGAGGTACCTAGACGACGGCAGCATCAGGAGATAGGAGAGGGGAAAAGACTATTCCAACGGGGTGTGGAGGGTGAGGGGTCACTATGCCTCCAGGGGAACTCTGACCAGGGGATCTGCAACTGTCTCCAAGGTCAGGCAAAAAAAAGGTGGGGGGGGGGGGGCTTTTCTTCCACAGGGAGAAGTGAACAAAGCCTCGAAGGAACTGGGTGTGGGGAAGTGGGAGGAGCGGGTAGAGGTGGCAACCATCACACAGCACATCAGTGTTTTGCAGGGGGGTGAAATTTCTCCCGAAATTTCAGGAGTGGTGGATGAGAAGGGGTTGCAGACCCGCTCAGGCTGAGGGTGGGTCAAAGTTTAGGGGCCTGGTGGAAGGAGAGCCGCTTAACTAAAGTTTGGTCAAGTCAGGGGAGCCCGTATTTCTTCCAGATGGTTCTGTGAGTGCAATCTGTTCACCTTACCATTTACGAGGCAAAACGAAGGGAATTGGGACGGTTTATGTCTGACCTGTCATAGGTAAAAACAAGAGGGCACGCGTGAGTCATATCTGAGTTACACCGGGAAGGGTGGTTCCTTGCAGTAAATCTTTTCAGGAGCACAAAAGGGTGGGGGGATTTCTTTAACCGTCGCTTTCCAGAATCAGAGGGCTTGGGTAAAGTTCTACGTTGTCACAATGTAGGGAAATCTCTCCGCGGACACAATCAGAGGCTGCGGAGGAACGGAGGTAAGTAGACGCTGGGCTATTCTTTGAGCCCACACCTCGCTCCCAGCATTTTCGGGGCCGGGTGAGAAGGCGGCCAGCGACACCGCCGGCTGCAGGCAGGAGACTGCCGCCATTATCGCGCGGCAGCTAAGCGCTGGGAGGCGGCAGCGGCGACCGGCCCCGCCCCTCCCCGGGCGCGCTCCAGGGTCTGCGCCGAGCCTGCCCGGCGCGCGCTCGGCGCCCGGCGGCGGAGACCGGGAGAGGCGGGCCGGGTCCCAGCGGCGCGGCCCGCGAGCCTCCGCGGGCCTGGGGGCGGCGGTGCTCCCAGTCTGAGGGGCTCCGGCCCGGCAGCGGCGGTGGCGCCCGCGGCCCCTGAGCGAACCGAGGACCAGGCCGCGAGGCGACAGCGCGGCGCGGCCCCCTCCAGCGGCCGCGCCCCGAGGTGAGTGCGCTGGGGCCGCGCCGCGTTCGGCGGGGTGAGGGGCTGGGACGTCCGCTCCCCGCCGGCCGCGGGCGGGCGTTTCCCAGGCGGGGCGCTGTCGCGGGTTCGGGGGAAAGGGTGTCGTTGGGTCGTGCGGAGCCGCAGCGCTCTAGACGGTCTCGGTATCGGTGAGCCCGGGGTCCGGGCGGTTTCGTTGACGCTGGAGGCGGCGGCTGGGGCGAGACTCCTGGCCAGTTCAGGTGAGCCGCGTCTCCGGCCTGGCGCCTGTGCTTGCTTCCCGCGTGGCGGCGACCTCCGAGCCGGCACAGCCGAGGGCTTCCGTTCGGGGGGCGGGGGGCGGGGGGGGCTTCGGAAACCTCGAGTTAGGCGCACTTAAGATGCCCCCGTTTCCAAAGGCGTGAGCTGCAGGAGCACGGTGCAGAAGTACCGGGCACGTTTGTTTGCGGGTGGCCGTTTCTCAGGTAGCTTCACCACCGAGTCTCCCCCGACAGTCTTTTGGTAGGTTTCGAGTTTGCTTTTTTCCATGTTTTATTTTTTGTGTGTGTGCGCCTTTTTACTCGCAGTGTCTCGTTAGCAATAAGGAACGTTAGGGTGTTGTCCAGCCTGGCTTCTAACGTACATCACTTGAGATCATGGAAAATAAAGACAGGAATCTGACAGTCTTTATTGATGTCCGTGTGGAACTGTAAAGTATGACATTGTATGAACGACGTGAAAATCGGCCTTCGTATTTCAAAGTCATGGCTCAGGTGTGTTTTGGGAGTGTTTTACGTGTTTTTAAATTACTGTTTGGTTTTTAAAGGGGGAAGACTCCTTAAAAGTTGATGTTACGTCTTGCGTGTAAGTATGCTGGAAGGCGTATTGATTTTATTTTATTTTTTTTTGAAAGATTTTATTTATTTATTTGAGAGAGAGTCAGTGAGAGAGCATGAGCGAGGAGAAGGTCAGAGGGAGAAGCAGACTCCCCGTGGAGCTGGGAGCCTGATGCGGGACTCGATCCCAGGTCTCTGGGATCATGACCTGAGCCGAAGGCAGTCGTCCAACCAACTGAGCCACCCAGGCGTCCCGGCGTATTGATTTTAAAGGCAGTTAAATTCAGTGAATATTGAGCATCTATTTATATCGCTGAGGTTAGTGCTAGGCGCTGATGGCGTCCAAAAACGAGAAGGAATGGTGTGCAGGATGGAGAGGGTGATTAATTAAGCAAGCAAGTAGTCATGATACGAGGCAGAAGGCCGCATTAACAGAAACTCCTATTTGTTGGGTACTGACTCTTGGCCTTGCACTGTGGTGTATACACACATGCGTACTTCGGTTACTCAGTGCTTAATGTTAATTATTTAATTTATTCAAATTTTTTTAGTACCTACTGTTTGGTAAGTGACCATGATACCATGATGACCCTTGTAGATTTTTTTTTTTTTTTTACACAAGTCTCATCATTTGACCCTTGAGCAGTGAGTGGGTGGGAGTGTTAGGGGTGCCGGCCCCCACACAGTTGGAGAATCTGTGTATGAATTCTGATTCCCCCAAAACTTAACTACTTATAGCCTGCTATTGACTGAAAGCCTTAAAGCCAGTTAACACATATTTTGTATGTTATATGTATTATGCTGTGTGATTAATAATAAAGTAAGCTAGAGGAAAGAAAATATTATGAAGAAAATCATCATAAAAGAAAATACATTTTATAATATACTATATGTAGTACATTTATAATCTATACTTATATGTAGTACATTTATAAATGCACTATTTAGAAATATCTGTATTTGTAGAAAAAAATCTTCATATAAGTAGACTTGGTGCATTTCAAACCTGTATTGTTCAAGGCTCCACTGTTAATGGCAGTAAACCTAGACAGAAGCTTAAAAAGGAAGAATATAGTATATTATGAGAACAGGTAACAAGGGGATAACGAGCTTGGGAAATCAGTTAAAGTTTTCTTAGGAAAGTAATCTTCCAGCTAAGATGTTATGGGTAAATAGGAATTGGTGAAAGGTGGCCCCCCAAAGGAGGGAAGAAAGGTCCAGGCGAAGGAAATAGGTTCCCCAGAGCGAGGTTAGGGAAATTTAAGGAACTGAAAGGTCAAAACAAATGGAATTTAGTGTGGAATGCAAAGGGGGGCAAGAGAGATAATGCCAGGTCTTTTAAGCAGTGTTAAGAATTTGGGACTGGCTTTTTTTTTTCCTTTACCTTAAAGCTTTATAGTGAAATTTTCACACTACTCAAATGTGATGCGCTAACAGTACAGTGAACTTCTCTATAATATTAACCCAGAATATTTGGACCTTACTTGAAGAGCAGTGGATGGTCATTGAAAGGTTTTAAGCCGGGAAGTTTCAGTCAAATTTGTATCTTTTTTTTTTTTTTAACATTTTATTTATTTATTTGACACCGAGAGAGCACAAGTGGGCAGAGGGAAAGGGAGAAGCAGTCTCCCCGCTCAAATTTGTGTCTTATTCAAAAAGGTCACATCTTGCTAGCCTAGTGATAGAGTGTGAGACTCTTGATCTCAAATCCCATGTTGGGGGTAGTTTATTTATCTTTTTGAAAAGGTCATCCTGACTTCTGTGTTGAAACTCCCTTGAGGTGGGGACAAGAATGGAGTGAGGAAACCACCAAGAGATCATATTTGGGCCTAGAGGCTGTGAAGATAGAGCATATTCTAAGGGTACATAGTTGATCCTCCTCACTCTGCTAATAATTTTATGTTTAGTCTTTCAGAGAAATTGTGGCAAGTTTTCTAAGGGAATTGTGTTTGCTCTCAGTTTTGCAAGGTAGATAACACTTCAAAGTGGAGCCCTGGAATGAAAATGTCTTGATGTCAAAGGATGGCTGCCTTAGAGACTTTGACAGACTCTGCTGAAGTGCCCCTTTCCCTAGTTACTCTTGTCACTTATCACTTTGGTCCTTAGGGGTATTTAACTTTCTCATTAACAGTTTTTCTAGGAGAAGACAAAAAAGTATTTTCAGTTACTCTGATGGCAACTAAGATAAGCTGAAACTTTCCAAAATTTTTCATTTCTTATTATTTAACAGTAAACTAGAATTCTTTTTTTTTTTTTTTTAAGATTTTATTTATTTATTTGACAGAGATCACAAGTAGTCAGAGAGGCAGGCAGAGAGAGGAAGAAGCAGACTCCCTGCCGAGCAGAGAGCCCTATGCGATGCAGGGCTCCATCCCAGGACACCCCCCCCCCCCCCCGAGATCACAACCCTAGCTGAAAGCAAAGGCTTTAACCCACTGAGCCACCCAGGCGCCCCTAGAATTCTTTAAATATACAAAGTATCTTTTGAAGTGTTTGATTTTTTATGCTACTGTGATTTGTTTGCTCTTGGAGGCTTGGTGGCTGGCACTCCCATTCCATAAATCTAAGTGAAAAGGACTCCACATGGAAATGTGATCCGTGGGTTCCTTTGTGCTGTGTTTAATGCCAGGAATGGCTTTATCCCTAAGGAGAAACTTCAACTTCTACACAAAGATAGCATACTCCACGGTATATCTTTATATACTTTATATACTTTAATCTTAAAAAAATTGCAGTCTGTCATGTGCGTTTACAAAAATAAGTACAATTGGTAATATGCAGATTTTTTCTATTTGAATTCTAATGTATACATTCTTACTAGTCTGAATCTATTTTGACTGGATTTTTTTTTCCGGTGGATATGTTCCAGAAAGCTCAGTCTAGTCTCTCTCCTGACTGATTTTATCACTGCAGTTGTTGGGAGTAAGTGGGATAATAATTGGGAAGGTGTTTGGTAAACTGTGATACACAATAAAAATATAAGATGGTAGTGGTACTAATTGGAAGTAAACTGAAGCAAAATGAAGGAAATTCTACTCATCTGTCTCTTCTAATACCAAGCTTCATGCTGGTGACTTAGACATTTGTCAGATGGCTTTTTTAATTCTCAAAAGTACAGTGCATGACTTAGGTTCATTTGTGTCACATGACTGTGATGACTGTAGTTGACTCAGCTGATACAAATAGATTTTACAGGTTTATTACATATTACTAATTTATGATAAGAAATACCTAAAATAATGATGACTTTTTATTTTTTTAGATTTTATTTATTTATTTCACAGAGAGAGAGATCACAAGTAGGCAGAGAAGCAGGCAGAGTGAGGGGGGGAAGCAGGCTCCCCGCTGAACAGAGAGCCTGATACGGGGCTGGATCCTAGGACCCTGAGATTATGACCTGAGCCGAAGGCAGAGGCTTAACTCACTGAGCCACCTGGGCGCCTCTGATGACGCTTTTGAAATAATGACTTTATGTCCATCTTAGATTCGGTTTTTACTTCATAATTCTATGCCATGTTTGCTATTCTAATTCCGTATATTTTTCTTGTTAGTTTGTAAACTCCCTAGGCAACTGTATCTGTCCCATTAACCCTTCTTTCATTAATTCTAAACTGGTGCCTTGCACATAGTGGTTGGAGGTTCAGTAAATATATAAAAGTTTTAAAAGGTTTAATTAGTGAAATCAAAACTAAAAGATCAAAGTAAATCAGAGAAAGACAATTATCATATGATCTCACTGGTAGGTGGAATTGAAGAAACAAAACAGGATCCTAGGGGAAGAGAGGAAAAAATAAGATGAAATCAGAGAAGGAGACAAACCATAAGAGACTTTTTTTTACTAAAGATTTTATTTTATTTTTTTATTTGACAAAGAGAGGGTGAGTGAGTGGCAGGCAGAGGGAGAGGGAGAGGCAGATTCCCTGCCTAGCAGAGAGCCAGATGTGGGGCTCCAACCCAGGATCAAGATCAGCCAAGCCACCCAAGTGCCCCACCATAAGAGACTCTTAATCATAGGAAACAAACTGAGGGTTGCTGGAGGGGAGATGGGTGGGGGGATGGGGTAACTGGGTGATGGACATTAAGGAGGGCATGTGATGTACTGAGCACTGGGTATTATATAAGACTGATGAATCACTGAGCTCTATCTCTGAATCAATAATCTGTCATGTGTTAATTAATTGAATTTAAGTTAAAAAATAATAATAAATAATAAACTTAACATGGTTTAAAGTAAGTGCCTCAAAAAACAAAAACAAACCCCTGGGGGCACCTGGGTGGCTCAGTGGGTTAAGCCTCTGCCTTCTGCTGAGGTCATGATGTCAGGGTCTGGGGGTGGAGCCCTGCATCAGGTTCTCTGCTCAGCAGGAGAGGCCTCCTGCTTTCCCTACCCCCCCCCCCTCCTTCCTCCTTGTGGTCTCTCTTTCTGTCAAATTAAAACAAAACAAAACAAAACAAAACAAAAAAACAATAAAAACAAACCCCTAAACTAAAAGTTCATAGCTGTGTCGAAATTAAAACTTTAGTGTAAGCCTGAAGATGTTTCTTAACTGATCCTTGTAACAGATTATGACAGAGTAACAGGAAAAGAGAAAGGAGCAAACATTATTGTATTCTTAGTATTTATTTGAGTCCTCAAAACAACCTTATGAGGATGAAAATCATCTCCATGTTACAGGTTTAGGGTTAGAGAAGGTGAATAACAAAGTCACCCAGCTCAAAAATGATGTAGTCAGAATTCCATTACAAGTTGGTTTGACTCTAAGGTCATCTTCATTCTCTGTTGGTGTCATAAAACAAGTGAAAACAATTTATTAGTAGCTTGTGACTATAAAATAATGAAAAATATTAGCGATTTGCTGGAAAACAATAACCTGTTAAAGGGAAATGTAGCGAAATACTTCAAGGATGGCTCCTCTTGGTTTTGCACTTGGCAAGGGACTGTGGAAAAAACAGCAAATGTGTAAGTCATGATACGTGTCCTCAAGGATCTAGATCCAGCTAAAAAACGTAAAAGAAACAACAGTAAACAGTCTCAGACACTATGATTTAAGTACCAAAAATCTACATGATTTAGGAGAGGAATATTAATATGGATTTAATATTTTACCTTTATGGTAGATGGGAGACGAAGGATAATTAGGATTTGAATACCCAGAAGGATGGTTACGTTATGAACAAAGAAGTGTTATGAACATGTTATGTTTATGACACAATAAGGATCATATCTAAACTAAGAGATTATGTTAGAGTAGTTGAAAATAATGTTAGAAACAGTACCCACCAGGATATAATGTCCCCAAGGGTTGGAATCTTTGTCTACTTGGTTCTGTATGTATCCCAAGGACCTAGAATCGTACCTGGTATATAGTAGGTGCTGAATAAATACAATTTTTAATGCTTTTAACAACTTTAAGTATAATTAATATGCAATAAAATACACATATTTAAGACATACCATTTAATAAATATTTTTACCTGAATTAGTTTTCAATTCTTTTTTTTTTTTTAATTTATTTATTTGTCACAGAGAGAGGGAGAGAGAGAGAGAGAGAGCGAGCACAGGCAGACAGAGTGGCAGGCAGAGGCAGAGGCAGAGGGAGAAGCAGGCTCCCTGCCTTGCCGAGCAAGGAGCCTGATGTGGGATTCGATCCCAGGACGCTGGGATCATGACCTGAGCCGAAGGCAGCCGCTTAACCAACTGAGCCACCCAGGCGTCTCAGTTTTCAATTCTATAATGCCCTTTTTTTCAAAGATTTTATTTATTTATTTGAGAGCGAGCCTGAGCATGCTGGAGCAGTGGGAGGAGCAGAAGGAGAGGAACCAGCAGACTTGCACTGGACCCGGAGCCCTATGTGAAGCTCCATCCCACAGCCCTGACCATGACTCAAGCCAAAATCAAGTTGGACACTCAACCAGGAGCCACCCAGGCATTTCATGATGCTTTATTTCTTTAAAAAAAAAAAAAAAAAAAGGTAAATAAGTCAAAATGAAAACTTTTCTGACATCTGAATGGTTGAGATGGGTGTTTATATTTTTCTCTATTTTTTTTTTAAATATTTTATTTATTTATTTGACAGAGATCACAAGTAGGCAGAGAGGCAGGCAGAGGGAGAGGAGGAAGCAGGCTCCCCGCTGAGCAGAGAGGCCGATGTGGGGCTCGATCCCAGGACCCTGAGATCATGACCTGAGCCGAAGGCAGAGGCTTAACCCACTGAGCCACCCAGGCGCCCCTATTTTTCTCTATTTTGTGTATGTTTGAAAAGGAAGAATTTTAAAGGGAAGCAATTAAATAAAGGTTTAGAAATAGGAAATTTGAAAACAATTAGTGGACATGAAATTCTGGTTTTCTGAATATGTTTTTGTTTTTTTGCTTTGTAATTTTTAAAAATTAGAATAATACATATATATAGTTTAAAAGATAGTAGTGTTATAAAACTAAAAATGGTCCCATTCCCTTTCCCTAAGTACAACTGCTTTGAACTCATAGCTGTTTTTTCTGTTACTTACAATCATACTTATTTTTTTTTTAAGATTTTATTTATTTGACAGACAGAAATCACAAGTGGGCAGAGAGGCAGGCAGAGAGAGAGAGAGGAGGAAGCAGGCTCCCTGCTGAGCAGAGAGCCCGATGCGGGGCTCGATCCCAGGACCCCGGGATCATGACCTGAGCCGAAGGCAGAGGCTTTAACCCACTGAGCCACCCAGGCGCCCCTACAATCATATTTCTAAACAATGTGTACATTTGGAGTTATTTTTGAATGTTGCCTATCGCTGCCAGCGCGACAACATGACCAGGGTCGAGAGGGTAAGAGGATGGTTAAGAGAAAGGCGCAAAGAAATGAGGGCAGGAGGGACACAGAGGAGGTTGTCCATGTAGTGTTGCTTTATTCAGCTACGTGTGCTAATATATATAGTTGCAGCTAGACTAAGGATAGAGAAACAATCATCAATAACAAGCCTGACACAGTTACCGCAAGTTCCCATGATAGAGAAACAATCATCAATAACAAGCCTGGCACAGTTACCGCAAGTTCCATTATAAATTTCCTACGCATCTACATGCATGACCTGTTCAGGAACAACAAGACCTTGTCACAGATTTATGGCTAAAGCCCATATTGTTTTGTTCCCAGCTAACCTTTGTGAGAAGTTACGTAGGCGAGCAGGAGGCACATAGCTCAGACCCTTTCTCGGTGCTACTCAACTTTTCCATTAGGTCTTATTGACCTTTTAGATTTCAAGGAGGCACAAGTCAGGGCCTGGTTTGGCTCTTGTCTCCAACCTTAACACGGCCTCCCATAGTTGCCTTAAATATTGCTTTAGGATAGATAACCATTTTAGCTTTTTTTTTTTTTTTTTAAAGATTTTATTTATTTGACAGAGATCACAAGTAAGCAGAGAGGCAGGCAGAGAGAGAGAGAGAGGAGGAAGCAGGCTCCCAGCTGAGCAGAGAGCTCGATGCAGGGCTCAATCCCAGGACCCTGGGATCATGACCTGAGCCGAAGGCAGAGGCTTTAACCCACTGAGTCACCCAGGCGCCCCTCTCTTCTTAATGGTTTTAGCTCATATGTTTTCTTTACAATAAGTAAAAATATACACTATTTTCTTTTTTTTTCTTTTCCTTTAGACCTCAGGTCAATCCTTGGTCCAAAGATGGTGCTTATATTTATCCAATAACTGTAATAAACATTGTAAACTTGAAAGAACATTGATAATACTATGTCTTGTATTTAACAATCATTTTTAATGGCTGCATGTTTAAAATTTATTTTTAAAAGATTTTATTTATTTATTTGACACGGAGAAAGAGAGATCACAAGTAAGCAGAGAGAGAGAGGGAAGCAGGCTCCCTGCTGAGCAGAGAGCCTGATGTGGGGCTCGATCCCAGGACCCTGAGATCATGACCTGAGCTGAAGGCAGGGGCTTAACCCACCGAGCCACCCAGGCGCCCCTAATGGCTGCATTTTTAAAGCATATAGTTTACATATAATCTAATCTATGAATCTTTATAATCTGTATAAATTATTGATACAAAAAAATCTTCCTGTCTGATTTATTACTTTGTAAATCTAATGCCTAATCAGATGCCTTCCATAAAATTAATATTGAGTAAGATTCTTTGAATGAAATGGTCTATTTGCATTTTTTAAGCTTAGAGAATAATTTTGAAAAGCATTCCTGGAAGGAAAAAAAGTCTTTTAGAAATACAGAATACTCGATAGAGTAGAGACATCCAGTTTGCCTTAGTTGTTGGATGCCATCGCCTTGGATGCTGTGGCTTTAGTGACTCCTACCTTACCCTCTAGCTGCAAGGCGCAGTCTGGAATGCTACTGATGGTGCTGTCTCTCCTCACTTGGTATTCCACACTCACTCCTCAGCCCCTTTGCATTTCCTCCTTTTTCCTTGCCTTTCTGTTTCCCCTTGTCTTTCAGAGTTCTTCACAATTTTCTCATGAAAAGGTTAAGAAATAAATCTGCTATCAATTTATATTCAATTCATAATTAAAGCTAGAGGTATCTAAAACAACTTTCAATGATAGGATATTTTCCAGAGCAGAGCCCACTCTACTTCATTACTTCATTAATTCTTAATAAACCAAAGTCTAAGTGGGGAATTAGTGCTCAACACAAATTGCTATGGTTTTTGGCCCAGCTCCATTAGCAGGCCCTAAGATCATTCAGACTGATTTTTTTATCTGGTGAAAGGCTGCTGCCACCAGATCCTTAGTTACCAGATTAAATTCACCTCCAGATATTTTGGAGACTTTTTCTTTTTTTGAGAGAGAGCTTTACGTGGTAGCAGTGGATTGCTTCTTGTGGCTATTTTCTCATTCTCATAGCTTTAGGACGGGTCTGGTGGCTATTATTTTGCAGATTTGCCTTCTATTCAGACATGCTTACAATTTTAAATAAAGGCACACTAACATGTAGAAATACTCATATATTCTTCACACTGATTTTCCACATTTTTGGGAATTTAAAGGAACGACAAAGTAAGCTATATATACAGAATTTACCCACCATAGCTGTTATGTGTTAGAGGAGAAATTGAAAGCAAACTAAATTCCCAGTAGTCATGGTATAGCTGCCTAATGGGATAATATGTATCCTTTAAAAATAGTTATGAAGCAATTTATATAGCCCAATGGAAAAAGAAAGCACAGATATGAAAAATAAAGGAAACAAAAATCATTAATATACTAGCAGTGCATTTGAATGTGTATGAAAAATGGAGAGGAAGAAGCAAAAGTTTAGGGGTAATAAAAGTATGGATTATTTTCTCTTTTTCCCTAACTTTCGATATTAGTGTTTTGCCTTTATAACAAAATATTGTGAGACCTAAGCAGACAAATCAATGTTTAAAGTAGTCCAAGCCATCTGTCCACTGAGAGGTCCTAGAAACAACAACACAGTAGAAAAAAGAAACATGCCAAACACTAAGATCTTGGTTTCTAAATACAGTAAAAAAGGGCAGGAGCGACGCCTGGGTGGCTCAGTCGGTTAAGTATCTGCCTTTAGCTCAGGTCAAGATCCCAGAGTCCTGGGATTGAGCCCTGTGTCAGGCTCCTTTTTCTTCTCCCTCTGCCTGTGGCTCCCCCTGCTTGTACTCTTTCTCTGTGTCAAATAAATAAATCTTTAAAAAAAAGAAAAAAGTAACCATGGCTCCTTAGAGAAAAGTCTGTTTCCAGGGCTGGGGCAGAGAAAGAACAAATGATCCTGGAGCATATGCTTGCTCCAGAAATTAAGAAGATGCTTACAGGATGATAAATACGTATCAGAAGGACATCACACTGAAGGGATTCCCACTGGACAAATCTGGGAAATGGAACATCAAAATAAATGGTGATATTAGTGAGTTATAACTCATTGTCTAGGGGCGCCTGGGTGGCTCAGTGTGTTCAAACCTCTGCCTTCGCTCAGGTCATGAACCCAGGTCCTGGGATCGAGTCCCGCATCCGACTCTCTGCTCGGCAGGGAGCCTGCTTCTACCTCTCTCTCTGCCTGCCTCTCTGCCTACTTGTGATCTCTGTCTGTCAAATAAATAAATAAAATCTTTAAAAAAAAAAAACCAAACTCATTGACTAAAAAACCCATGAGTCCATACTCTTAGATCTAAAAAAAAGGTAATAAATAAGGAAAAGATGGACTGTTAAGTAAACTTAACAGTCATGTGGAGTCCCTGTAACTAAGATAAGTTCCAAATATATCTAAATACAAAAATTTTTTTTAAGATTTTTTATTTATTTGATAGAGACCACAAGTAGTCAGAGAGGCAGGCAGAGAGAGGAGGAAACAGGCTCCCTGCTGAGCAGAGAGCCTGATGCAGGGCTCGATCCCAGGATCCTGAGACCATGACCTGAGCCGAAGGCAGAGGCCTTAACCCACTGAGCCACCCAGGTGCCCCTAAATACAAAATTTTAAAATTAAAGTTGAGGGGCTGCCTGAGTGGCTTAGTTGGATAAATGCCTGCCTTAGGCTCAGGTCATACATGATTCCAGGATGCTGGGATTGAGCCCCACGTTGGGCACGTTGGGGTCCCTGCTTAGCCCACTTCTCCTTCTCCCCACTGCTCATTCTCTCATGCTCTCTCTCAAATAAATAAATAAAATCTTCTAAAACAATTTATATTGTGGGGGCGCCTGGGTGGCTCTGTGGGTTAAGCCTCTGCCCATGGTCTCAGGGTCCTGGGATTGAGCCCTGTATTGGGCTCTGTGCTCGGCGGGGAGCCTGCTTCCCCATCTCTCTCTGCCTGCCTCTCTACCTACTTGTGATCTCTCTCTGTCAAATAAATAAATAAAATCTTTTTTTTTTTTTTTTAAATCAGGACTTTTTTTTTTTTTAAGATTTTATTTATTTATTTGTCAGAGTGAGCACAGGCAGACAGAGTGGCAGGCAGAGGTAGACGGAGAAGCAGGCTCCTGCTGAGCAAGGAGTCCGATGTGGGACTCGATCCCAGGACGCTGGGATCATGCCCTGTAAATAAATAAAATCTTTAAAAAAAATTTTTATATTGAGGTTCACCGCAGAATGGGAAAATAGGCAGTTGCAAGCTCATGTTCCCCCAGAAACATGAAAAACATGCAGAAACTGTTAGGACCAACTTAGAACTCTGGAGAGTAGTTCTGGGTGTAGAGCAGCCAAGCAAATGCTGAATGAAGAAAAATGCAACTTAAGAACAACAGGCAGTGGGGGTGCCTGGGTGGGTCAGTAGGTCAGTAGGTGCCTTCAGCTCAGGTCATGATCCCGGAGTCCCAGGATCAAGTCCCGCATCAGGCTCCCAGCTCCACAGGGAGTCTGCTTCTCCCTCTGATGCTTCTCCCCTCTTGTGCTCTCTCACACACACTCTCTCTCTCAAATAAATAAATAAAATCTTCAAAAAAGAAAAAAAGAACAGGCAAAACACATAAAAAATGGGCAAAGGACTTGAACAGATTTTCTCCAAAGAAGATAGACAAATGGCCAATAAGCACATGTAAAAAGATGCTCGACATCTAGTCACAATGAGATGCACTTTATTAGGATGGGTATTATTTAATAAAACAAAATAACAAGTGGGCGCCTGGGTGGCTCAGTGGGTTAAAGCCTCTGCCTTCAGCTCAGGTCGTGATCCCAGGGTCCTGGGATTGAGCCCCGCATCCGGCTCTCTGCTCAGCAGGGAGCCTGGTTCCCCCACCTCTCTCTGCCTGTCTGCCTTTCTGCCTACTTGTGTTCTCTGTCAAATAAATAAAAATCTTAAAAAAAAAAAAAAACCACACATATAAAAAAAACAAAATAATGTTAGCAAGGATGTGGAGAAATTAGAACCCTGGTACGTTGTTGGCGGGAATACAGAATTACTCACAGTAGCCAGAGGTGTAAACAGTCGAAATGTCCACAAACAGATGAATGTGTAGGGGTGCCTGGGCGGCTCAGTGGGTTAAATGTCTGCCTTCCTTTCAGGTCATAATCCCAGGGTCATGGGATCTAGCCCACATCTGGTCCCTGGCTCAGAGGGAGTCTGCTTCTCCTTCTCCCTGCCCCTCCCCCTTGCTCATGCCTGTGCGCACAGTGCTAATAAATCAAATCTTGAAAAAAAGCCAAATGAATGTGTAAACAAAATGTATATACATACAGTGGAATATTAGCCATAAAAAGGAATGAATTTATGTTAAATGAAATAAGCCAGACACAAAAGGACAAATGTACAATTCTGTTTATGTGAAATACAAGGCAAATTCATAAAGGCAGAAGGTAGAATATGGGTTACCAGGCCTGGGAAGAGAGAGGAATAGAGAATTATTTTTTAATGGGTACAGAGTTTCTTTTTGGTAAGTTGAAAGAGTCTTGGAAATGGATAGTGTAATGATTATACAACATTTGTGGATGTAATTCATACCACTGAATTGTATAGTGTACATCTTGTCAGTTTGCTTGAATTGTAAGAATGAGAATAAAAATGTTTCATTCACTTTTGTGAATGAAATTTTTTTTTTTTTTAAGATTTTTATTTATTTATGTGACAGAGAGAGCGAGAGAACACAAGCAGGCAGAGCAGCAGAGGGAGAGGTAGAAGCAGGCTCCACATTGACAGGGAGCCCGATGCGGGGCTCGATCCCAGGACCCTGGGATCATGACCTGAGCCAAAGGCAGTTGCCCAACCAACTGAGCCACCCAGGTGCCCCTGTGAATGAAATTTTTATCATAATTCTTAAGAGTTCTAAAAGGAAAAAAAAAATTTCTTGTTGGAAGATTATTAGACTCCCAAAATATGTTTTTCATTTTTGTTTTACTCTGTCGATGGAAATGACAGCTTTGAGTTTGGTCACATGAGTTCTTAAGACCCTTTCATACTACTTTGGGGATACCTAATAGTTTATGTTAAAGATTATTAATGCATAAAAGAATGAACTTACCTTAAATACTCAATCGAGGACTTTAGCTTTTGTTTGTTTTTACTTTTGCAGTAATTCAAGAGAATGAAAGAAGTAGATAATCTCGAAAGTATAAAAGAAGAATGGTAAGTTAATTCAAGCTTTGCATTTCTTTGTTATTAATGCATTTCTTAGCATCTATTTTTGCATTTCACTGACAAATGTAAGTTTTCTTTTTTTTTTTTTAAAGATTTTATTTATTTGCTTGACATACAGAGATCACAAGTAGGCAGAGAGGCAGGCAGAGAGAGAGAGAGGAAGAAGCAGGCTCCCCGCTGAGTAGAGAGCCCAATGCGGGGCTTGATTCCAGGACTCTGGGATCATGACCTGAGCCAAAGGCAGAGGCTTTAACCCACTGAGCCACCCAGGCACCCCTGTAGTAAGTTTTCGTTATGATTCTCTTTCAGTTAAATAGCTAATGGTAATATTTTTTTTATTGGTAATATAATTTTTTTTTAATTTTTTAAGGATTTTATTTATTTATTTGAGAGAGAATGAGTGAGAGAGAGCATGAGAGAGGAGAAGGTCAGAGGGAGAAGCAGACTCCCCAAGAAGCTGGGAGTCGGATGCGGGACTCGATCCTGGAAGTCCAGGATCATGACCTGAGCCGAAGGCAGCTGCTCAACCAACTGAGCCACCCAGGCGCCCGTTATTGGTAATATAATTAAAAAAAAAAAAAAAGATTTTATTATTTATTTGACAGAGAGACAGAGCAATCACAAGTAGGCAGAGAGACAGGCAGAGGGGAAGGGGGAAGCAGGCTCCCAGCTGAGCAGAGAGCCTGATGCAGAGCTCCATCCCAGGACCCTGAGATCATGACCTGAGCCGAAGGCAGAGGCTTAACCCACTGAGCCACCCAGGAGCCCCGGTAATATAATTTTTTAAAAAAGATTTTACTTATTTACTTGACAGAAAGAGAGAGAAGGAACACAAGTAGGGGGAGTGGGAGAGGAAATAGGCTTCCCTCAGAACAGGGAGCCTGATGTGGGGCTGGATCCCAGAACCCTGGGATCATAACCTGAGCGGAATGCAGATGCTTAACGACCGAGCCACCCAGGTGTCCTTAAAGTAATTTTTTTTTTTTTTAATCAAAGCTGCAATGTAAATGTTTTTGTTACTGAAACAGTTAAAATTTCTCTCTATTCGCATATTCTGTTGTTTTGGTGAGAAATTCAAGTAGCTGTTCACTTTGTTAGTCTCTTATGTTGTACTGCCTTGGCGTTGTAGTAGAAATACAAAGGCTCTGGAGTCAGATAAACCTAAGCTTTGGCGACACCTGGGTGGCTCAATTGGTTAAGCGCCTGCCTTTGGCTCAGGTCATGATCCCAGCGTCCTGGGATTGAGCCCTGCATTGGGCTCCCTACTCGGTGGAGAGCCTGTTTCTCCCTCTTCCTCTGCCTGCCGCTCTGCCTACTTGGTACTCTTTCTCCCTGTCAAATAAATAAAATCTTTTAAAAAAAAAATATTCTTCTAAAAAAAAAAAAAAGAAGAAAAGAAAAATCCCAAGTTTGAATCCCATTGCTGTCTTTACTACCCTCTTTGGCCTTAGAGCAACTTAGGTAGCTCCTTTGAGCTTCTGTATCTTATCTACAGAACAGAGGGGAGAGGGTACATCTGTGTTTGTCCCTGAAAGGTTTTTATGAGAATTAGATAGCTGGCATAAAGCACTCAGAACGAATTTAGCACGGGGGCCACCCAGGCGCCCCTAAAATAAAATCTTTTAAAAAATAGTAATAGTAGTGTATAGTAGAGACACAGTAAATGGTAGGTACAAAGTCTGTGGTTCTTATCAATATAGAATATTTTATATTCACTTATCTGAGGAGGAATGTTTATTTTTGTTTTATGTTGTTTTATTTTATTTTTTTTTTAATTTATTTATTTGTCAGAGGGAGAGAGAGAGAGCGAGCGAGCACAGGCAGAGTGGCAGGCAGAGGCAGAGGGAGAAGCAGGCTCCCCGCCAAGCAAAGGAGCCCGATGTGGGACTCGATCCCAGGACGCTGGGATCATGACCTGAGCCGAAGGCAGCTGCTTAACCCACTGAGCCACCCAGGTGTCCCTATGCTGTTTGTTTTAAATACTTGAAGTCGGGGCGCCTGGGTGGCTCAGTAGGTTAAGCTGCTGCCTTCGGCTAAGGTCATGATCCCAGGGTCCTGGGATCGAGCCCCGAATCGGGCTCTCTGCTCGGCCGGGAGCCTGCTTCCCCCCCTCTCTCTGTCTGCCTCTCTGCCTACTTGTGATCTCTGTCTGTCAAATAAATAAATAAAATTAAAAAAAAAAATACTTGAAGTAAATGTCCATTTAAGGAAACAGACAGCTATTTCATACTTAAAATAGTGAATGTTTCTGTATGTAGTATGTAGTATGTATCAGTACTGTGAATGTAATTAGATAGTAAGGTGTTGTACAAAAATATTAGGACTAGATTTTATAACTTTCTTTGTAACAACAAAAAAAAGATATTGTTAGAAATACTGGTCCAGTAAAAAAATGAAAAGACTTTTCCTGAGTATATCAGTAGTTCAAAGACTGTAAGTGGTGAAGACCCATATTTACCATATGTGGTCCCAAACAGATGCATATCCTTCACCCCTTTGGACAACAGCCAATAACCTTATTTATTCAGAATGCAGTAGTGAGTGACAGAGTCAGCAGAAGAGGGTATTCTGTAGCCAAAATAAATGTTTCAAAGTCCTTTTCTTGAACTTGTATACTTTTTATTATCAGAGAAACTCCTGAAACTTCAAGACTATATACTAAGCCATAACAACTTTGTTATCTGGTTTTCAGATTATGGAGAGGAGTATTGATAATTGTATCATAAAAGGATAGTGACAAGTAAGGGAAAGGATGATGGAGTAGAAAGCATAGATGAAATAATAAAGTTGTCTGAATATTTTTAGTGTTAAGGAAAGTCTTCATAAATTCGTATGGCCATGGGACTTTACTGCGTTCTATCTTAATATAGTAGAATACAAAGGGATTCCCTGTATTATAAATAATAAAGAATTAAATATGGTGTACTTTCCCATTTTTCTGTCAGGAATGTCTTTCATGGTTTTTTTTAAACATTTTATTTATATATTTGACAGAGAGAGAGACAGCGAGAACAGGGACTGGGAGAGGGGAAGCACGCTTCCTGCCGAGCAGGGAGCCCCATGGGGGGCTCATGACCTGAGCCGAAGGTAGACCCTTAGCGACTGAGCCACCCAGGTGCCTTTTAAATTTTTATTAAATTCATGCTCTTTTTAATTTTTATTTTGTTTTATTTTAGTGCATGGGGGGAGGGGGGCAGAGGGTGAGAGTGTGAAAATCTTAAGCAGGCTCCATACCCAGCATGGATCTCGATGCAGGGCTTGATCTCACAGCCCTGAGATTATGACTTGAGCTGAAATCAAGAGTTGGAGGCTTAGGGGCGCCTGGGTGGGTCAGTCAGTCAAGCAGCTGCGTTTGGCTCAGGTCATGATCCCAGGGTTCTGGGATTGAGCCCTGCATGGGCTCCCAGCTCAGTGGGAAGTCTGCTTCTCCCTCTCCCACTCTTCATGCTTGTGTTCCCTCTCTCACCATGTCTCTCTGTCAAATAAATAAAATCTTAAAAAGAGTTGGATGCTTAACTGACTAAACCACCTAGGAGCCCCTCTTCATGCTCTTTTAAAAAATTATTAATAGGGGCGCCTGGGTGGCTCAGTGGGTTAAGCCTCTGCCTTCGGCTCAGGTCATGATCATGGGGTCCTGGGATCGAGCCCCGCATCGGGCTCTCTGCTCAGCAGGGAGCCTGCTTCCTCCTCCCTCTCTGCCTGCCTCTCTGCCTACTTGTGATCTCTCTGTCAAATAAATAAATTAAAAATCTTGTTAAAAAATAATTATTAATAATAAACTTTATTATTAAGAGTAGTTTTAGATTTAAAGAAAAATTGAGCAGAAAATACACTTCCCATATTCCCATCCTCCCCATCCCCACTGCACATAGTTTCCTATATTATTAATATCTTGCATTATGTAGTATATTTGTTATAATTTGGAACCAGTATTAATACATTATCATTAATTGTAGTTTACATTTTGGCCCATTTTTGTATTTTTTTTTTCTAAAACATTTGAGTCTATATTTCCTCACAAACACAAATGTAAGACAATTTATTCCCTTCCTGCATATGACATGAGATGGATTATACTTTTTTTTTTAAGGATTTATTTATTTGACATACAGAGATCACAAGTAGGCAGAGAGGTAGGCAGAGAGAGAGGAGGAAGCAGGCTCCCCGCCAAGCAGAGAGCCCGATGTGGGGCTCGATCCCAGGACCCTGAGATCATGACCTGAGCTGAAGGCAGAGGCTTCAACCCACCGAGCCACCCAGGCGCCCCCCATTTTTGTATTTTAATGTTCTTTGGGGTTTGACAAATGTTGCTGATGCATATGGGGTTGTGCTTTTATTTATTTATTTATTTATTTATTATGATGGTGATTATTATTTTAGTAATCTCTTTATCCAATGTGGGGCTTGAACTCACAACCCTGAAATGAAGAGTTGCATACTTTTCCATCTGAGCCAGCCAGGTGTTGTGCTTTTAATTCCAGGTAGTAGTTATTGTTGGTTTATAGGAAAACACTTGGCTTTTATATATTAATCTTCTACAGCTTTGCTAAAATTGCTTCTTAGTTCCAGGAGTTTGTTGTTGTTATTTGGGATTTTCTGTGTACACAATCATGTCATCTGCAGTTTTTTTTCTTCCTTCTGTGTACTTTTTATTTCCTTTACTTGTTTTACTGACTTAGCTAGGATTTCCAATATGGTATTAAAGAGTAGGGGCATCTTTGTCTGATTCCTGATCTTTGAGGGAGGGCATCTAGTTTCTTGTAAAAAGTGATCTTAGCTGTGGGTATTCTGTAGCTGTTCTTTATCAAGTTAAGAAAGTTCTTCTCTGTTCCTAGTTTGCTGAGGGTTCTTAATCAAGAATGAGTGTTGGACAACATCAGACCTAGCCATATTTAGCCTACCTATGCTTAGTATAAGTGTATTTCTTAAAACATGGTCCTTATTGCAGTATTTTGTACTGTGTTTAATTCTCACTATGTTCTGAGATAGAAGTTCGAACCAAGCTTTAATTCTAAATGAAAAAGAAAATGGTTTTTAAGATGTGCCTTTGTAACTGCAATTTAGAATTTTCAAGTTAATTCAGAAAATACTAGCTTTTTCCATAAAGGACTCTTAATTCTAGGAACAAACTGAGGGCTGCTGGAGGGGAGGTGGGTGGAGGGATGGGGTGACTGAGTGATGGGCATATTAAGGAGGGAACGTGATGTGATGAGCACTGACTGTTACATACAACTGATGAATCACTGACCTCTATCTCTAAAACTAATAATACATTATATGTTAATTAATTGAATTTGAAAAAAATTTAAAAAGAATGTGTGTTGGATGTTGTCAGATGCTTTTTATCTGTTGATATGATCATGATTTGCTATAGCATATTGATGCAATGGATTATATTAATTGATTTTCTCATGTTGGATCAGCCTTGCATACCTGGAATAAATCCTACTTGGTTACAGTAAGGCTTTTTGCATCTGTGTTTGTGAGGGAGCAGAAGCCAAGCTGAGGGTTAAGCACAAGCTGACACCTCACAATCCCCCCAACTCCCAGGTGGGATAATGTGTACACTCCTCAGGCACTGTTGCCTGCTCTTAAACTAAGGGAAGGAAAAAAACAAGTGGTTAATAGAGACCACAGTCCATGAGTCTTCATCAGTTTACAAACGTTGTGATTTACAAGAAAAAAAGGATTCTTACCAAAAACCTTAACTTCCAGAAGCAAACTCAGTTATTTTAATGTTAATTACTTTGAGGGAAAAGCAAAACCTTAACTTAACCAAGGCAAGGCCTTAGGTATCTTGTAGGTCCTCTTTAGCATATGAAAGTTCTTTTGAAAACTTCCCTTTTTCCTTATCTCCCCCTGGACACCCTTCACAACCTCTGAGCAGCAGCTCTTTACTGCCTGTGGGTCCTGTCCCCATCCTTTAATAAAATCACCATTTCTGCACCAAAGGTGTCTCAAAAATTCTTTCTCAGCTGTTGGCTCCAGACCTTACCTACATTCAAAAACTACATCAATATTGTTTTTTTTCCTTTTCTGAAATGTCTTTGTCTGGTTTTAACTTTATTTTTATTTTTTTCAAGATTTTATTAATTTTAGAAATAGGAGGAGACAGAGTGTGCACATATGAGCAAGGGAAGGCGGGTGAAGGAGCAAAGGGAGGAGAATCTCAGTCTTTACTGAGCAGAGAGCCTCATGAGATCATTACCTGAGCAAAACAAGGAATTGGAGTTAAAAGAGTTCCTTCTGCTTTTATTTTCTTGAAGACATTGTAGATAATTGGTATCATTTATTCCTTAAATGTTTGATAGAATTTACTAGTGAAATCTTTTTGGTTTTAAGATTTTATTTATTTATTTATTTATTTATTTATTTATTTATTTATTTATTTGAGGGAGAGAGTGCATGTGCGCACAGGTGCATGTGGGAGCTGATGGGGGACTGAGCTGAGAGGCAGAGGGAGAGGGAGATGCTCTCCTCAGCAGGGAGCCCCACACTGGGCTCCATCCCAAGACCCTAGTGTCATGCATGACTTGAGCAGATGGTCGGTCAGTGAAGCTTAACTATCTGAGCTACCCACTAGTGAAATCTTTTCTGCTTAGTGGTTTCTGTTTTGGAAGATTGTGAATTACAGACTCAGTTTTTTTTTTTTTTTTTTTTTTCTTTAAGATTTATTTATTTATTTATTTGGCAGACAGAGGTCACAAGTAGGCAGAGAGGCAGGCAGAGACAGAGAGAGAGGGAAGCAGGCTCCCTGCTGAGCAGAGAGCCCTATGCGGGGCTCGATCCCTGGACCCTAGGATCATGACCTGAGCCAAAAGCAGAGGCCTTAACCCACTGAGCCACCCAGGCGCCCCGACTCAGTTTTCTTAATAGACACGAGCCTTTGTTTATGTTCCTAAAATTTTGGTGGATTATCCCTTTCAAGGAATTGGCCTATCGAAGTTACCAACGTTGTGGGCATAGAGCTCTTTATAATGCATCTCTACACCCTGTACTCTGAACCTCTTAAAAACCTAGACTATTGGGATGCCTGGGTGGCTCAGTTGGTTAAGCGGCTGCCTTCAGCTCAGGTCATGATCCCAGAGTCCTGGGATCCAGTCCCACATCGGGCTCCTTGCTCAGCAGGGAACCTGCTTCTCCCTCTGCCTCTGCCTGCCATTCTGTCTGCCTGTGCTTGCTCGCAAGCTCGCGCGCGCGCTCTCTCTCTCTCTCTCTCTCTGACAAATAAATAAATAAAATCTTAAAAACAAAAACAAAAACGTAGACTATTTCTTGCTTATCTTTGTATCTCCTTACCACCTACCGTAAAGTTCTCAATAAATGTTTGAATGACTTGAATTAACAAAATGAGGCTTAATAGAATTTGCATATCAAATAGGTAAGATAAAGGACTAAAGCTACTTTAGATGCTCAGCTTTATTGTCTTTTTATTTAGTAATTGTGTATAAACTGCTTTCTTATAGCTGGGACACAGGGGTGCAAGAGCACCTGGTTCTGAGGGTTCAGGCACTGGACACTGACAAAATCCAAAGGCAGTGAAACAGGAAAGGAATTTATTTCAGTGAGGCCAGTGCTGGAAAAGACAGCAGACCAGCGTTTCATACTGTCTCCAGAGTGCCAAAAATGCTACCAAGTTTATTTAAGGTAACTATGGGACAAAACTGGGTGTGTGTGTGCAGGTAGGCCGTGAAGGTCAAATTGATCATTGTCTTGGAGTCAGTCAGTCATGGGCTGGGTCTTTGCTGGTTCAGGGCAGTCCTTATTGCTTGAGGGGTAGTTTCAGTTCCCATCAGGGGATGCTTTGGCCCTCAAGATGCTTTGGTCTTTCACCTGAGCCAAGAAACAATCTCGGAAAGAACCCAACTAGAAAGTGAGGTCAAGATGGAGGCAGCCAGGGGCGCCTGGGTGGCTCAGTTCGTTAAATGTCTGACTTCAGCTGAGGTTATGATCTTGGGATCCTGGGATCAAGCCCTGCCTTGGGCTCCTTGTTCAGCGGGAGTCTGCTTGTCCCTCTGCCCCTGCCCTCCAATCAATCAATCTCTCTCTCAAATAAATAAAATCTTAAAAAAAAAAAAAAAAGAAAAGATGGAGGCAGCCAAAGTCCACTTTTTCTGGCAAATACCAGAGAGCATTCAGTGGTCCTAATAATACACATATCTAATACTGTGCACCAGCATGTGTACTGATATGTACTGTATATCAGGTATTGCTTTTGTATGTGTTTGCTGTAATATTCGCAGCAACCATGTAAGATACGTGCTGGTATCTGCATTCTGCAGATGAAAAAATCCAAATCACATAGAGGCTGCTTGGTTTCTCGCCCAGAGTCAGTGTGACTCAGTACCTAAATGCAGACACCAAAGCCGGAACTCCCATTAGACAACATCCTCTACTGCTACATAGCTATACTGATTAAAGGGGGGAAGATCATTAGTATTGTGAGAAATCATCTTTGAATGTGATTATTTTTATGTAAAAAGTATGTCATTGCTTTCAGAAAGGCATAATTAATACTTTGTGATAATGTGAAGCGTCTTAAGAATGTATATAGAGCGATTACCTAGAAGAGTAAAAAGAGTATACCTAAATTAAAATATTGCTCTCGGTGTTAGCATTTTAATAATAACATAGAGATGACTATTTTGTCTGGTGCAGTGATTAAGAGCACAGGCACTGGTAGCCTAGGTTCAGTTTCCAACTCTGCTCCACAATAGCTTTGTGATCTTGAGCAGATTGCTTGGGGGGGAGCGGAAGCAGAGGGAGAGGGAGAAGCAGGCTCCCTGCTTAGCAGGGAGCTCTGGCAATGTGGGTGGATCCCAGGACCCCAGGATCATGATCTGGGCTGAAGGCAGAAAGTTAGCCAACTGAGCCACCCAGGCGCCCCCCCCTTTTTAAAAATTTTACCTCTTTTTTTTTTTTTTTTTTTTCCTTTTTGCTTAAGCGTTTTTTTGATGTGCTAAATGGGGATAAAAACAATATGTGCCTTTTAGGTCATTGTGAGGACTGAATGAGTTAACTTATGTAAAGTACTTAAAATAGTTCTCAAAATTTTTAAATGCTTAATAAATGTTAGCTATTAAGAGAAGCTTTATAGCATATCATAGACAAGATGTGGAAGGCAGATTAATAGTGTTTTAATGTTGTCTTCGCCACTTACTACCTCTAACCTCATGTAACTTAACCTTTCTGTGACTCATTTTCTTTCCTCTAAAAATGTGGTTGAGAGTATCTTACCTTATAGTTCCTGTCACAGTATGAGAGCTGTAAAAATATTATTTATGGAATCTGAGAAGTTACAGTTCAGGACATGTATGAATTTTCTGTATGACTTTAAAAAGTTTGGTCAGAAACCATCTTTTTTGTCAAACAAAATCTTCAGTAATATTTCTTAGATTATAAAATACAAATGCAAAATGAAAACTAGTAGATGGAGGGTAGGCAAAAATGGACGAACGGAGTCAAAAGGTATAAACTTTCAGTTATAAAATAAGTAATGAGAATGTAATAGATAGCATGGCAATTATAGTTAAAAATATTCTATGCATATTGGAAAGTTGCCCAAAAATTACATCTTAAAAGTTCTGATCACAAGAAAAAAATTTCTCTGTGTATGGTGATAGATGTTAACTAGACTTACTACAGTAATCATTTCATAGTATATACAAATACAAATCACGTTATACATCTGAAACTAACATGTTGATTATACCTCAATTAAAAAAACAGTACTGAGGGGCGCCTGGGTGGCTCAGTGGGTTAAAGCCTCTGCCTTCGGCTCAGGTCATGATCGCAGGGTCCTAGGATCGAGCCCTGCTTCAGGCTCTCTGCTCAGCAGGGAGCCTGCTTCCCCTCCTTCTCTCTCTGCCTGCTTTTGATCTCTGTCTGTCAAATAAATAAATAAAAATATTTAAAAAAATAGTACTGAATGTCAAACTACTACAAATAAAAAAAATCTTCAGTGGGAAATCTCATTCTGTAAAGTATACAATCAATCAAAACTATGATTAGGACTCTTCTGGCACATTATCGCCTTTAGTTTCGAGTGCTTTCTGTTGGGGCACCTGGGTGGCTCAGTTGGTTAA
This sequence comes from Mellivora capensis, assembly GCA_004024625.1. Lineage (NCBI taxonomy): Eukaryota > Metazoa > Chordata > Mammalia > Carnivora > Mustelidae > Mellivora > Mellivora capensis. The sequence continues at coordinate 26,326 of PISX010023691.1, forward strand.
GGGTTTGCCCTCTGCTCAAGTAATGATCCCAGGGTCCTGGAATCAAGCCCCACTTCAGGTCCTCCACTAAGTGCAGAGTCTGCTTCTCCTTCTCCTCCTGCCCCTCCCTGCAACTCATGCTCTTGCTCTTTCTCAAGTAAATACATAAAGTCTTTTTTTTTTTTTAAGTGCTTTTTATTACCAGAAGATACATAGTAACCCCTTGTAAAGCTATTTTGAGGGGTACATGGCTTAGTTGGTTAAGTGTCTGCCTTCAGCTTGGGTTGTGATCCCAGTATCTGGCGGTCAAGCCCTGCATTGTGCTCCTTGCCCTGCAGGACAGGAGCCTGCTTCTCCCCCTCCCTGCTGCTCCCCTGCTTGTGCTCTCTCTCTCTGTCAAATAAATAAAATCTTCAAGAATTAATAAATAAATAAAGCTATTTTGAGCTTTTTGGGAAGAACTTTTTTTTTACTCTGGACCAGTAATTTTCGACCTGGTAAGATTTTTGTCCTGCAGAAGATATCCGGCAATGTCTAGAGATGGTTTTAGGTATTTTAACACTGGAGGTGGGGGTGGGTGGAGTATGCATGATCTGGGCATCTAGTGGGTAAAGGCCACGGATGCTGCCAAATATCCTACAATAATAGGGCAGCCCACACAACAAAGAATTATCCCTTCCCAGATGTCAGTAGACTAAAGTTGAGAAAACCCTGCTCTGGACCAGAAAGGTTAATGACTTCCCAAATTCACATATCTGCTAGAATCTTAATTTAGAAGTGGGTCTAAAAACTGCGGAACTGGAGGCATTTCCATTCAGGACCCTTTAACTAGAAACTCATGTAAATTTTTGGAAAAGTAATGGTAGTGCTTAATATTCTTCTTGTGTGTGTGTAGGGTTTGTGAAACAGGATCTGACAACCAACCTCTTGGTGATGATCGACAAAGAAATTGTGAATATTTTGTTAACAGCCTTTTTGAGGAAGCTGAGAAGGTTGGTGCCAAATGCATGTCTCCCACTGGACAGAAAAAACAGGTAAATGTCCATTACTTTTTTCTCATCCAGTGTTTCTCAAAATAGAGACCATATTTTGGATCCATGAGGTCAAAACTATTTTCGTAATAATAGTAAGATACTGTTTACCCTTGTCACTGTTGATTTTGTGCTCATACTGCAGAAGTGATGGTGGTTAAAACTGACGGTGCCTTGGGAGGAATGCAGGCAGTGACATCAAACTGTACTAGTAATTACCGAATTTTTTGCTTGCCATTTGGTGGGGAATATGCTAGTTACCAGTAAGTGTGTCCTTGATGAAGCCAGGCTTGGGATAGCTTTATAACACAGCGTGTGTGAGGAGAGTGCCTTGGAAGTAGATAGCTTAAAACCTTGCAAGCCTAAATTTGCCTTTATTCTGTCTTCACACTTGATTGATAGAATGCTGTTCGGGTAACTCAGCCTTTGTTGTGGGTTTTGTTTTGTTTTGTTTTAAGATTTATTTATTTATTAGAGAGAGCACTCGTGCACCTCCTGTGTGAGCGAGCAGGTGGAGGGACCCAGGAAAGAGAAAGAGAAAGAACCCCAAGCAGACTCCATGCTGTGCCAGGAGCCCCATATGGGCTCTGAGATCAGGACTCGAGCTGAAACCAATGGTCAGTGGTTAATCGACTGAGCCACCTAGGTGCCCCATGGTATCTGAGCCTTTGTATGTGGCACGGTTTTACTCACTGAAAGCTATTAGAATCTTTAACCCGGCGTTCTTATGGGCCTTGATGGTGGGTCCTTTTTTATTCATTCAATCTGGAAACTCATGTTTTACCATTCTAGGACATTTTCTTATGTTGCTTAATCGGTATTTTGCTCTCCTCCATTGCTGGTCTTTCTAGAATGCTTTTACATACATATTGGACCTCTTGGACCAAGCCTCTTAATTTTTTATTGTTTCTTCTGTGTTCCACCGCTTTGTAATTTTGTTCTACTTCAATTGGGATCTATCTTTGACCTTATATGTATCATATAAGGTCAAAGATACATATAATATCTATATCTATCTATCTATATATATATATCAGTCTTTTTATTCCATTTCCAATTTCAGTTTCTAAGAGCTCTTTTGTTTCCTGAACATTCCCTCTCTTTCAGACATTATAGTTTCATATGAGTGTGTTATCAATTTTGGATTTTTGTTTCTTTTAAGTAGGCTCCATCCCCAGTGTGGAGCCCAACACAGGGCTTAAACTCACAACGCTGAGATCAAAACCTGAGCTGAAATCAAGAGTCTGGACATTTAGGGGTGCCGGGGTGGTACAGTGGTTTAAGTGTCCAACTGTCAGTTTGGCTTGGGTTGTGGTCTGGGGCCAGGAATCAGATACTTAACCAACTGAGCCACCCAGGCGCCCCTGTTTTTCAGTTTCGTCTGTTTTCCTCAGTGTCTTTATGAAGCAATAGTTCTTTTCCTATTTGCTTTCTTCTCTTTTATGTGAATACCCTGAGAGCAGAGACTTGGTTATAAAGGGCAGTATAGTTAAATGGTTAAAAGTATGGATTCGGGGGATGCCTGGGTGGCTCAGTTGGTTAAGTGGCTGCCTTTGGCTCAGGTCATGATGCCAGCATCCTGGGATCGAGTCCCACGTCGGGTTCCTTGCTCAGCAGGGAGCCTGCTTCTCCCTCTGCCTCTGCCTGCCTGTGCTCTCTCTCTCTCTCTCTGACAAATAAATAAATAAAATCTTTAAAAAAAAAAAAAAGTATGGATTCGGGGCACCTGGGTGGCTCAGTGGGTTAAGCCTCTGCCTTCAGCTCAGGTCATGGTCTCAGAGTCCTGGGATCAAGCCCTGCATCGGGCTCTCTGCTCAGTGGGGAGCCTGCTTCCCCCCACCCCCTGCCTGCCTCTCTGCCTACTTGTGATCTCTCTCTCTGTGTCACATAAATAAATAAAAATATCTTTAAAAAAAAAAAAAAAAGTGTGGATTCAAGGGGCGCCTGGGTGGCTCAGTGGCTTAAGTGTCCTCTTCTTTTTTTTTTTAATTGT
>PISX010023692.1:0-29323 GCA_004024625.1 Mellivora capensis
ACTAGGAGGGAGTGTGCACCAGGGCTCAGTGTGCGCCAGAGCTCAGTGTGCACCGGAGGACAGTGTGCACCAGGGCTCAGTGTGCACCGGAGGACAGTGTGCACCAGGAGACAGTATGCACCACGGCTCAGTGTGCACCAGGGCTCAGTGTGCACCAGAGGACAGTGTGCACCAGGGCTCAGTGTGCACCAGAGGACAGTGTGCACCAGGCCTCAGTGTGCACCGGAGGACAGTGTGCACCAGGTGACAGTATGCACCACGGCTCAGTGTGCACCAGGGCTCAGTGTGCACCAGGGCTCAGTGTGCACCTGAGGACTGTGTGCACCAGGGCTCAGTGTGCACCAGAGGACAGTGTGCACCAGGGGTCCGTATTCGCCAGGGGACAGTAGGCACCAGGGGTCAGTCAGTAGGCACCAGGAGTCAGTATGCACCAGGGGTCAGTGTGTTTGAGGGGTCAGTATGCAGTAGGTAACAGTATGTAGTAGGGGACAGTATTCACCAGGGGTCAGTAGGCACTAGGGCTCAGTGTGTGCCAGATGTCAGTGTGCACCTGGGATCAGCATGCAGTAGGACAGTATTTATCAGGGGTCAATATGCACCTGGGGACAGTATGGACGGGGGTCAGTATGCCGTAGGGTGTGTACCAGGAGATAGTGTGCACCAGGGCTGAGTGTGCACCAGAGGACAGTATGCACAGGGCTCTTGTGCACCAGAGGACAGTGTGCACCAGGAGACAGTGTGCACCAGGGTCAGTTTGCACCAGGATCAGTACACAGTAGGGGACATATGCACCAGGGGACAGTATGGACAGGGGGTCAGTATGCAGTAGGGGACAGTATGTGCCAGGGGACAGTATGGACCAGGGATCCCTATGCAGTAGGGGACAGTATGCTCCAGGGATCAGTATGCACCAGCATGCATGCCTTCCTTGTGGCCTCATCAGCATGATTCCTTTTGATCAAAATTTATCACTTATTTTGGTGTGACTATCTCATTAAAACACTCAAGCATTTTTATGACTGACATGAATTGCCAAATTGCCTCCTGGAGAGAATTCCTCTGTCTTACCCTGACCTCCCTGCCATGTCTGTACCCTCCCCTCCTCTCTTCAACAGGCTCATTCCCGCCTTTCCAGCTTGATCACTTCCTGCAAGTGAATGTGGGTCTCTTTGTTGAGTTGATTTGCGTGTTGTTCTTTAACTGTTTGTTGGTTTGAATTCCTCCCCATGAGGGTATAAACCCCCAACAGTGGGATCGCAACGTTAGCTGCAACACTGGGCACAGAACTGGGACCTCAGCCTTATCCCTAAAAATGAGTAGTTTGAAGGTAGGTATGGGGCACACTCATCCCCAGACGGAGCATCTTTGTAATTTTAAAACCTTGTGCTGCCAATTAAATAAAAAATCCGCTGTGAAGGCACTGGTAAAGGTTGGGGGAGCGTGTGAGGAACCAGCACCCGTGCAGGTGCATGGGAGTACAAGTGGGTTCCGCGTTTCTGGAAAGCAGTTCGCCCGAGCCATCCCAGGTCCTTTAACCATTCAGCCTCTTTTATTAATCAATTCCACACCTAAGGAATATCTGAAAGAAATAAAACAGTAAACAGAAAGTAAATAGGCACAGAAAGATGTATTTGTGTACAGCGTGTTCCCCGCAGCAGAGCTGGCCCATACATCAGAAAGAGCTCAGCGTTCCTCCGTGGGCACCCGACTTCAATCAAGTAGGCTGTGTTCATGCAAGGACATTCAGTGCAATCCTTATGATTCAAGTTCTGGAAGGTCTTTGCAACGACACGGTGGAAACCGTGTGTAACATTACACGAGAAAAGTGATTAGGGGGGTGCCTGGGTGGCTCAGCTGGTGAAGCGTCTGCCTTCGGTTCAGGTCATGGTCCTGGGGTCCTGGGATTGAGCCCCGCATCGGGCTCCCTGCTTGGTGGAGAGCCTGCTTCTCCCTCTCCCACTCCCCCTGCTTATGTCCCCTCTTTTGCTATCTCTCTATCATAAATAAATAAAATCTTTTTTTTAAAGATTTTATTTATTTATTTGACAGACAGAGATCACAAGTAGGCAAGAGAGGCAGGCAGAGGGGGCGGGGGAAGCAGGCTCCCCGCGGAGCAGAGAGCCCAATGTGGGGCTCGATCCCAGGACCCCGGGATCATGACCTGAGCTGAAGGCAGAGGCTTTAACCCACTGAGCCACCCAGGCGCCCCGTATAAATAAATAAAATCTTAAAAAAAAAAAAGCATCATCCACGAAAATCGTGAAATAGGAGAAAGGAAGTTTTTGCAGCTCAAAGTTACAACCCCTCCCAGGGTTCCTATTCGTGAATTTTCATACAGGAAAGATGCAGCACAGAGCACCTGTTAGGACAGTGGAGACGTGAGCTCGCTTTTCTGAGAAATCGCAGAGCGTGGGGCTGCATCAGGCCCCCCAGGACCGGAGCCTGTTGCTCGCGATGCTCTGCTGTGCGCCTTGTTTCGGGGGCAAGAGGCATGTGTGTGTTCAGCTGCCTCACTCTGTCTGGTTCTGGGGAGCGCACCCACCTCCCCTGGGATGTGACCTTCCTCCTCCCTCTGTGTGGTCCTGTGTGTGGGGGGAGGGTGTGGGTCTGGGTCCTGGTCTGCAGCTCCCAGCCTGGGGACCGCTGTGACTCGAGCCCTCCCCTGGGCATTTGCCCGAGGACCATGCAGGAGAGTCTTGCTTCCTCCGCTAAATCGGAGGCTTGTCCGTCTTGCGTCCCTGCCCCGGACGCACGCGTCTACTATGAGTCGCCGAGACAGCACATGAGAGAAGCAGGGTAAGAAGAGGAGAGCAAGAAACAGAGAAACCCACAGAAACCCGAGACGAGCCCAGAGTATTGGGACGCACCTGGAGCCTTCTTGGTTGGGACGTCCCCTTGGTGGCTTGGCTCCGTCGGAGCTGAGTTTCTGTCCCCTCCGTCAACGTGAGACCGTGTTTTCATTTCAACTTCCCGTCGAACGTTTGTAAAACTCGCCGACGTTCTAGGCCAGAAACAATATCAAAGTCCCCGTGTGGACACCCTGTGGGCCCCCTTCTCTGGTCACCATGTAACAGGACAGGAGGGTGCGGGGGTGGGGGGTTGCGGAGAAAGACCGAACGGGCACAGCGCAAATACAGATGCAGGGATGTTCCGTCCTACGTGGAGCCCAAGAGAGTCTCCGCGTCAAGGCCAACGTGAGATTAGGCGGCACATGGTGAAGCGGACGGGGCTAGAAGACGGGTGCCACCACCTTCTGGTGAGGATTTGGGGGAGGAGGGAGCCCCGCACGCCGCTGGGGATCAGGTTGGCAGTGGCTTAAAAGCGACATGAACACTCACCATATGACCCCCAAATCTCCCAGGTACCTACCGGAGAGAACTGGAAATAGACGTCCGCCCAAAACTGTCCACGAACGCTCGGGACATCCCTCCTGATGGCCCCAGAGCGGAGACAGCCCAGACGCCCGTCAAGGGGGTAAACGGATTAACAAGTTGCGGGACAGCCGCAGAGAGATGATGGAGATGACTGCTCGGGATGGAAGGGAAGGGGCGGCTGGTGACAGCAACGGCGGGGGTCCGTCTCAGAGGGCTCTGCTCCGTGAAAGAAGCCAGACGCAGCGTGATAGCCTATATGCTTCCATTTCTACGAAATCTAGAAAAGGCAAAACTTACAGACATGGGAAGCAGATCCGTGACCCGAGCCACAGGTGGGGTGCTGGCTGACTGCCAAAGGGCACAGGGGCTTTCTGGCAGGATGCTCCCCAAAGTGCACTGGGGTTGGGGTCCTGGCGGCCCACCTCGCTGTCCCAGGGCTTTCTTTGGCCTTTCTCATGGGACAGGCCTTGCAACAGAATGCCTTATCATGTAAAGAAAGTTATAAAACTTTTTCTTTCCTTTTTAAAAGGTCTTATTTATTTTTGCTGGAGAGAGAGAGAGAGAGCACGAGCAGTGGGGAGGGGCAGAGGAAGAGAGAGAAGCAGGCTCTCCACGGAGCAGGGAGCCCAGCGCAGGACTGGATCCAAGGACCCTGGGATCATGGCCCGAGTCGAAGGCAACACTTCACTGACCGAGCCCCCCAGGCGTCCCGATTTTTTTTCTTGTCATGGGTGGACAGATATGTTAAGTTCTAAAAAACCAGATTTTGAAACTATGTACCCCAAATGATTCCATGTTTGTGAACTAGATCTATGTACACAAAAGTCTGGAAATGGGCTTGTCCAACTTCTGCTTACTTAAAAAAATAGTGTCTCATTCCATGATGAAGACCTACAGAAGGTGTTTGTGAGAAGCCCGGGGACCTGCCAGTCTGGGATCCTCCTCCCTATCTTCTATATCGAAAACTTAATTACAGCGGTGGTCGCACGGCTGTGTACCTTTCCCTGAGCTGATAAAACTAACCGTAAATGGGTGTTTTATTGTGTGGAAACTGTACCCCTAAAACTGGAAAATTAGCAGAAGCGGAGAGATCCGTATCTAAGGTCTGTGGTTTGTAGGGACAGTGCTCTGTGTGATGTCACACTCTGCCAGGTGTCACCTTCGGGTGACGCTGGCGGCCACCAGGAGCAGAAGAGGCAGGGAAAGGTCCTCCCCTAGAGCCTTCAGAGGGCACGTGGCCCCGCGGACGCCTTGATTCCAGGGTTCTGGTGTCCGGAACCTCGAGGGACTAATGTCCCGTTGTTTGCAGTACTTGGCTACGGCAGCCCCGGGAGACTCACGCGGAGGGTTCTGACCGTCTGAGGGTGGTGATGTCGGGATCGGTGGAGGGAAGGGATCGCCCATAAGACGTGTTAGATTAATTGATAATCCTTTAGGGGAAAAATAATAAAGTAGCATTCCTATGCCAGCACAAAAATAAAAAGAAATCAGACGGACAAAAGGCTGAATTTGTAAACTCTGTGCCCAGGAGCTGTCCCTCCTCGCCCGCCGGCCCTGACAGCCCCTGGTCTGCTGTGTGCGTCCATTCTGGACGTGTCCTATAAATGCAGCCACATGGTGCGGGCCTGGGTGCCTGGCTTCCTCTGCTCAACATCCACTCATGTTCCTTTTCAGGGGAGCTGCATTTCCAAGAGCGGGATATTTCTGGGGTGCCTGGTGACTCAGTCGGTGAAGCGTCTGGCTCTGGATTCTGGCTCAGCTCATGACCTCGGGGTGGTGAGACCGAGCAGTGGATCATTCTGAAGCTGCAGTTGCCGTCATCCCTTCAGACCCGTGGAAGACCGGTCACCCGGGCTAGTTCCCCACGGGGTTCCTGCGTGCGCCTGCTTTCTCTCTTTCCAACTCCCGTCTGCTGTTCTGGACGTGGGGACCTACCCAGCTCCCGGCCTCTGGATGGATGCCCCCAGGAAGGAGGGGCGCTGCCTACGGACTCTGGGTGTCCAGCTGGTGTGGGTCTGGGCCCCCGGCCAGTATGAGATACCATTATTATGTGTCTGGTCCCAAAACAGCCTGAGTCGCAGAGCAGAGGCCAAGAGTAGGATGTAGTGAAGGAATGTCAGAGAGTAGGACAGAGAGAAGAAAAGCCACACATGTGGGGTCACAGACCTTCCATCCCAACAAAGAGGCTACCAGATGCTTGCAGGCAGATGAAGAAGCTTTCTTCCATCTCTCTCGACCCCAGGGAAGGGGGTCTTTTGTCCAGGAACTGGCCACACAGGCCTCGCCCAGCAATGATGGCGAGGTGTCCATTCCCTGAGTGAGTACGGGAGTGGATCGGGGCGCCCCGCCTCTGCCTCCTGCAGAAGGTCCCCCCTGAGTAGTGGAAGTGGCGGGAGGGGACAGGTGACCATCATCCCGGTCTCTCTGGGACTGATTCCATCCCGGTTTTTCTTCTGCTGGAGTGGGTTGACTTGCGTCCCCCGTATTTCCAAGTTCTAACCCTTGGGACCTGTGAATTTAATCTTACTTGGACAAAAAGGGTCTTTGCAGATGTACTTATGGCCAAGATCTCAAGGTGGGATCCCCCCAGATTTAGGGCCAACCCAAATGAGATGACATCAGTCCTTCTCTGAGAAAGATTCGAGACAGACGCAGGGAGAAGGCCACGTGAGGATAGGGACAGAGACTGGGATATGTCTGCAGGTCAACGGATGCGCCAAGGGCCACGGGACAACCGCCGGCAGCCGCAAGAAAGAACCAAACCTTCTGACGTCTCGGTTTCAGACCTCTGGTCCCCGGAACGGGGAGAGAATGCCCCTTGGTTGTGTTAAGCCCTCCAAATTGTGGTAAGGACTTACGGCCGTCTAGGACACGTGGCTACCCCGTATAAGGGATTTTCAGTGCGAAAATCGGGAGAATCCCCAGCAAGTCAGAATAGATGAAATGCCTGCCATATTTTTTGAACTCGAGTCAAAACCATGAGCTAGCTCCGGTTCCCACGGCATTTGAGGTTTCTCTGGGTCACGACTGGTAACTTTCTATGGCTCGGCTCCCGCCCTCTCTGTCCCTCTGTCGTCAGCGTTCGTATTCGGGGTCTTCTGGCTCCGTGGACCGTTGATCACAGGGGCTAGGAATGGGCGGGGGGTGCCCGTGGCCTTCTCAGCAGCCCTGTGTGTCCTTGGGGGGTGTGCGAGCCCCCCCACATCTCCGCTTCCCCTCCTTTGGAAAGAGGAGACGCTCCCACCTCGCCTCAGACAGCTCCATGGGTGTCCCGGCGTCTGGTGGAACGATGCCGCGGAAGGACAAAGTGCCAAGGGGCCCTCACCTTCCCGCGGCTTGGACCCGAGCCGGGAGACACCAGCGGGCTCACCGAGGAGACTGCCGGCGTCTGGGTGGCAGCAGGAGTCTGGAAGCTTCATCCTGGGAGGAGAGCAGGGCTGTGCTATGAGGAGTGTCTCCTGGTTTCCTTTTCCCTCTGTTTCCCCGTTTCCTCCTGGACTGAACCAGCGGACCCACCAGTTCTCTAACCCGAGAGAACACCATCCCCAACACCTGCCGGACCCTGTTTTCCTGGTTATGGATACAGGTGCCTGGGGGGGTCTGTGGTATTCACCCCGGAGCACAGCCGTGGGCGCCTCCTTCTCCCTGACCCTTGGGGCGGACCCTGCTGCTGTAAAGGAAAAGTCAGGTTTGTCTTCACAGCCTCAGAGCCTTGCCTGGGTTCACCCTGAGCCCTCCTGCCTTCCACTGTGGTCAGTCGCGGGGAACCTCTTCCCCTGTGCTGGGTGCGACCCCCAGAGCCGTCCCCTTGGTCTTTGGCAACTCAGAGCCCTGGGGCTGGAGATGTCGCCGCCCCCGGGGCCAAGGCCTGCCCCTGGATGTGGCTTCTGGAAACACAAGTAAAGCTTCTTTTGACCTCACAATTTCTGGAGTGCAAGTATTTAGAAATGTCTCCCGCCCCAAAGCTGGGGTGGCCAGGTGCCAGGGAGGGGAGGGAAGACTGAGGCGTTGGGGGGGTGCTGTGGACAGCCCCCAAGAGGGGACCCGTATGCATGTGGAGGGGCCAGGAGACAAACTTTCTTTTCTTTTCTTTTTTTAAAGATTTATTTATCCATTTTATTATTTTCTATTATTTTTTAAAGATGTTATTTATTTGCGAATGAGAGAGAGAGATCACAAGCAGGCAGAGAGGCAGACAGAGAGAGAGGGAGAAGCAGGCTCCCCGCTGAGCAGGGAGCCCAATGCGGGGCTCGACCCCACGACCCTGAGATCACAACCTAAGCGGAAATCTGGAGTCGGACCCTCAACCGACTGAGCCCCCTAGGTGCCCCGAGATAAACTTCTCCATGAGGCCGGTCTTCTATTTTCCTCACCTACTGGGTTGTCCACATACGTAATAATAATACATCCTCACAGTAAAAAAAAAAAAATTTATACTTTGTGTTTTCATATATATTTAAGATAGTTTAAGAATGCTTTTGTAGGGACACCTGGGTGGCTCAGTTGGTTAAGCGGCTGCCTTCGGCTCGGGTCATGCTCCCAGCGTCCTGGGATCGAGTCCCACATCGGGCTCCTTGCTCGGCAGGGAGCCTGCTTCTCCCTCTGCCTCTGTCTGCCTGTGCTCTCTCTCTCTCTCTCTCTCTGTCTGACAAATAAGTCAAAAAAAATCTTAAAAAAAAAAGAATGCTTTTGTATATTGTGCTTTCCATATATGTAAAACATCCGTTCCACGGAAAGCAGCTCTTAAAGTTGAGCTCTAACTCACGTTCGATCAAGGGTACGGGTCAGAAGGAACTCGCTCGGCATATTTTCACGTCCGTCGCTGGCTGTGTAGCCACCGCTCTGAGAGGCACAGTGGCATGGAGAAGGCCTTCTCCAGCCCCCAGAGCTCGCCTCTGTTCTCACGGGTAACCCCACAGACTGGCTGGCCCGGTGTAGAAATCTGTGTAAATGGGATTGTACAGAATGTGCTCCTTTCTGTCTGCCGTCGTCGGTCAGGTTTGGAGAACTCACTTGGTTCCCACGTGGTAGTATTCCGTTGAGAGTCTACACCACGGATCGACTCCTTGCTTTGTTGGCGGGACCTGGCTAGGGTCACGTCGGAGAAAGCGCAGGTGGTGCTGCGGTGAGCTCCACACGGGAAGCAGGGGTGCGAGGACACAGTAGACACTTCCCAGATGTGAGATCTGGGGGTCGGAGGGTGGCGGAAGCCGGCCACTCCTCCCGAAACCCTGACCGACGGGCGGCCAGAGAAACCAGGACCCTGTATTTGAAAGGCACAGATATATCTACGGCACAGCAGGGAGGTGGTTTTGAGACTCAGATGCTCCACCACGTCCTTCCTTTGCTTACATACCTGCCTCGCACCATGTCAACACGAAACGCTTGTTTGGTTTTGGTAACCACTTTAGAATAAAACCCCCAGAACCAGAAGGCACCATCATACTCCGTCTTGTTTCTGAGGCCAACTGCACCAACGCACTGCGGCACTCTTGCCCTCTGAGCCTAGACTGGACTTCAGAATCCTTCCTAACCTAACCACTGCGGTCAGTAGGGACTTGAGCTGGTGTGAGAGTAAGCCTCCCCCTCCATGATGGCGTGGCACCTGCTGTTGTGTTGAGGAGAGGGTAGAGGTGGGGAGGAGTGTGGGGGAGCAGGTGGTAGGGCTGAAGAGGGGCATGGGGCGGGAGGGGAGCCCAGAGGATTCATGATAAACATGGAGACCCACTTACTGGAGCAAGACCTGTGTTGACCACGTCCATTGGCTCCTGCCCGTGCTTGCTGGCCCCGCAGGCGGGTAAGTTTGGCGGCAAGGTTGGGGCCTCCCCAGGACAAAAGAGAAGGGCAGGGTGTGGGGGCCAGGATGGCAATGGGGAGCAGCTGCTGTCCCCCTCCCCAAAGTCTTCGATGTCTCGTTCTGGGCTGGGCTGGCCGGGGCTTGGGGGCAGACGCTGCTCGCACCCTGTGTTTCAGGCTGAGGATCTTTTTTTTTTTTTTTTTTAAAGATTTTATTTATTTATTTGTCAGAGAGAGAAGGAGAGAGAGTGAGCAAGCGAGCATGGGCAGACAGAGTGGCAGGCAGAGGCAGAGGGAGAAGCAGGCTCCCTGCCGAACAAGGAGCCCGATGCGGGACTCGATCCCAGGACGCCGGGACCACGACCTGAGCCGAAGGCAGCTGCCCAACCAACTGAGCCACCCAGGCGTCCCTGGGCTGAGGATCTTTAATGACATTTTGCTTTTCTCTTTCCTGTGAAGAGCGGCTTCCCCCTCCGGCTTCCCCCTCTGGCTTCGGGTGACTTTATGATTTGAACTCGGATGCGCTGACGGCTCTTCCCACAGCCCCTCGTGCGTCCTTCCAACTAGTTCTCTGGCTCTGGGCTCCTTCAACGACCCCTTTCTCATCCCCCTGAACAATGAGAGGTTTCTACATAATCTGAGGGAGGGATTTTAAGGTCCAGGTGACCAGAGCATGAAACCTGAATGTCTGGGCGGCTAAGTGGGTGGCATTAGGCGCCCCGGACCCTCCTTACCCACACGTCTCCTCCGTGTGTGTGTGCGTAGGGCCACAGGATTCTCTGCGCCCACAGTCCCTTTGTACTGAACGTTCACCTCAGACACCGCCCCATAAAGCCAAACCATGAAAGCCGTGTTACGTGTCAAGCCCTGAGCACCTGCTAGGGGACGGGGGTGGGGGTGGGGGTGGTAGGCTGGACGCCAGGGGCATGCCAGCAAATAAGACAGGTCGCTGCCTTCAAGGAACTTCGCCCAACTCCCAAACTGGCAGACGTCCTTTGACATCCAGATGTAAGGCGTGGCCAATGCAGAGCCCAGGGTGGGGGGGTGTCGTGTTTTCTTTTTTAAATTTAAATTGCGGTGAGATGTACACAACATAAAGCCACGAGGCACATTCACACTGTACTAAAACCATCACCAGGTGTTTCATCCTCTCAAACCGACAGTGACCCCTTGAAACACCAGCTCCTGTCCCCCTCCCCCGGCCCCTGGCAACCTCTCACAATCCGATGACCCCGGGGAACCCCGCCTAAGGGGAATCCGAGAGGATCTGTCTTTTTGCAACTGGCTGATTTCACCGAGCACCATGTCCTCAAGGCTCCTCCATGTGTGGTCGGCGTCAGGATGTCCTTCCTTTTTGCAGTTGGGTCAGATCCCCTCGTGTGGACGGATGCCATATTGCTTCTCCATTCATCCCCTGGTGGCCACCTGGGGTCCTTCGGTCCCTTGACTGTCGGTGATGGTGCTTCTGTGGACACGGAGGTTCACATGCCAACCGGGGCTTCTCAATGTTTTCAGCTGTCAACATTCAAGGCCTGGGAGGTTCCACCGTCCAGGAGTATCCAGCGTCCAGCTTCTCGTGAGAACGAAGGCTCTGTGGGCCACACTGGGCTGCGGTCCTGTGTGCCAGTGACCGGCAGCGAGCAGCCCCTTATCCCGGGCCAGTGGCATCCGGACACAGACCAGAGGCTGACCGCTCGATGTTATTGTGCTTACGCTGTTGCTTCCCCTTTAGTCGAGTTAAGAAAAGAGCAAAATATTTCCATTACCTGCATCTCTATCAAACGTGAAAAATAGGGAACAGGTGGAAAGGTCTCCGTGTCTCGGGGAGAGACGAGCACTCCTATTTCGGGGGGGGGGGGCTCTCTTTCATCCCCACCGAACAGGTCCCGTCTTGGTTTCCCGCAGGGCATTTCAGTGGACCTCTGGCTGGGGTTTCAAGGAGTTCTGGGTTCTGGGTGAGGCTTGGCTCCTCCTAGCGGGTCACTAAGTCATCTAGGTCATGATATCCTAATCATGGGTTTGATTTCCTGTCAGTGAAATCCTAACCATGCCCCCCGTGAGCTTGGTAGGCATAGAAAGCAAGCAGGCGTGGCGGGTTGAGTGGCAGCCCCCGGGAAGACACACACGAGTCCTGACCCTCCTTACCTCTGAACACGAGCCTTTACGGAAGAAGGCTGCCTGCAGACGCAATTAAGGGTCGGAGATGACGTCATCCTGGGTTAACTGTGTGGGTCCTAAGTCCAATGACAAGGGTCCTTCCAAGAGATGGAAGAGGAGAAGGTGCAGGCCGGAGGGGAGGCCACGTGACCACAGAGGCGGAGGCTGGAGGAACTGCCACAAGCCTGCGGTGCGGGCGGCCACTGGGAGCTGGAAAAGGCAGGAAAGCAGAAAAGAACGTAAGTAGAAAACGCTAATTGTTTAACAAAGTTGTAAAAGGAGCAACATTAAGAACCGCATGACCGAAAGGAAACCCAAGTCAGAGACACTTCAAGGCCGATCCTCCCTCACGGGTGTGTGCAGCAGGAGAAAGGACTCATCCCTGACCCACATGCCGCCCTTCCCGTTGCCCGGGCCAGACACCACGGATTCTGGGCCCGCGGCACGTGCCCTAGCCTGCCTGTTTACCTGGGGTTTCACGCAAGACCCCGGCCTTCCAGACGGCTTTTGTCTGCAGTGTGGTTGGCTCAGAAAGGCTGGTTCTTGCGTTTGTTTTCCAGAAGGAGTTCCTCCCAAGGAGCTGCTGGTCAAGAGAGCCCCTTCCCTAGTTAATTCGGATGGGGAATATATTCAACCTGCATATTTTTTGAGGAGGGGAGAGGTATCCATGAAGGTGTTTTCTCTGCTTAAAAAACAGGCAATCTGATGATTGCTTCAATCTGGTGATTAAAAAGGGTCGTTCTGCAAAGTGAGCCAGCAGGAGTCACCCCACCAGGATGTGGCTGACACCCTGTAGCCGAGGCCCAGCAAAGACTTTTCTCTCCCCTGCTCTAGTCAATGAAAGGGAAACTTTATTGAGGTCCCAGGGCCTCAGGGCTTGGGCAGAAGGTCACCTGGCAGGCAAAGGAAGAGCTGGTGGCAGGGCCTTATGTGACCATTCTGGGGCGCCGGCTCTTGGTGTGGCCACAGTTGACAGCCCCAGGGTGCCGGCGAGCTAAACACTTGCCGCAGGTTGTCTGGTCGCAGCTGTATTTCTGGGCCTGCTGGCGGAGGGCAGGCTCGAGGAGGACGCCAGCCCACAGGAGAAGAACCCAGTGCAGGACAGACTCTTCTGGGTTTTGTCGTTCAACAGCACAGCCGTCTTCCAACTGTTTGCCTGCAAAAATCAGACGCAGCGGTCCGGTGAGTGCTCTCCTTGTCCTGGATGCCGGCTTTGACCTTCTCAGTGGTGTCAGGGCCTCCACCTCTAGGGCGATGGTCTTGCTCATCGGGGTCTTCTCTCGGTCTGCCTCCCTGCGTCTGTTCCTGGTACAGGGGGAAGACTTAATGCTTCTAAGAGGATTGACGCGCTGTATGGCCCAGAGAAAAGCTATAGCTTCAGATCCCTCCTGCATTAATTTGGGTCTGCCCAGGAAGACCACGCACACCCCCCACGGCTTTGTAGGGTAGCTTGGGCTGGCCCGGCAGACAGGCCCCTCTCCCGAGGGCCGGTTCACCTCCCAGGACCCAGTCTGGGCTCAGAATCCCAGCCCCACATGCCCAGCTCAGCAGGCCTGGCCACTCTGTGGAAGCTGGTGGGTGTGGACAGGCTCTGGGCCTCCCCCTCCAATAGCGGGATGCCTGCCCGACTGGAGGGCCCAGACCCTCAAGGCAGCCCCAGCAAAGCCTTAAGAAGAAGCCTGGTGCTCACTAGAGTGTCCTGCCCACCTTTCCTGAGCCTCTCTGATGGCGGACGGGGGCTCAGCCAGGCTTTGGGGGTGTTGGGGGCACAGCGAATCTGCCCCTCCTGGCTCCCCTCCCCCAGCCAAGCCTTCGGGTCCCTAACTGGCAGCACATTTATTCGCCAATCAGAGGAGCTCTGGGGAAGCCCGCCGAGCTGACCCTTTGTGCTGGGGAGCCTCCCTGGCCTGAAACACAGTCCCTGTTGCAGCCTCCCTGCTTTTTGTTTCGGTTTTGATGGGGTCCTGGAAACTGTTTTTTCAAAAATTGTGCTAAAATACACATAACATGAAATTTACCATTTTAACTCTCTCAAGCGTGTAGTTCAGTAGCATTTGGTACATTCCGGATGTTGCACAAGCGCGACTTCTCTCAGGTTCCTGGACATCTTCATCTCCCCACAGGGAGCCTGTACTCACTGGGCCGTCGCTGACCACCCCCCGCCCCTACTCCCCCAGCCCCGCAGCAGCCCTCCCCTGCTTTCTGCCTCGCAGGATTTGTCTATGCTGCACATGCCGAAGAAAAGAAATCCTATGACATGCGGCCTTTTGTGGCCGCTCTCTTTCCCTCAACATGTTTCCGAGACCCATCCATGCAGCATGGAGTAGGGGAGGAGAAGTGGGCGTGCTTCCCTCCTTTCCAGGCTGTGTCGTGTCCTGTCGTGGGCACGCACCACACTTTGGGGATCCCTGCTTCTGTCTATGCACGCGTCTTTGGGCTATTTCCACATTTTGGCGATTGTCAAGAATGCCGCTCTGGACATTCATTCTCGGGGCACATACAAGCCATGGCATTGCTGGGTCACCCATGCCTGTGCCTGTTGCCTGCCAAAGAAGGACTGGCCTGCTTTCCCCGTGGGCCGCCCCTGCTCCCTGGCCACTGGCCTCGAGTGGGGCTCTGGCGGCTGGCCGTGCCACGTCTACAGAGACACCTGTCACTTCTCTTTCTTTCTCTTGTTGTATTACGATAGTCCTCCTTCGGGTGTGAGGTGGCATCTTGTGTGGTTGGGACTTGCATTTTCCAGGCGAGTGTCCTCTTTACTTTCTTGGTGACTTGCTTGTCACCAACACCCTCTCCGACTCTTGGGTCCAAAAGGAAGCAGAACTAGGTCAGCGACCTCCAAGTTGCTTTGTCCATGGAGCCCCTGCAAGAATTCGGAAAAATGCCCTTTTGGTACCTTTTGAGGTCGGTATATACTGTGATTTTTTGTTCACAAGGGTGCAAAGGATGGGGTCTGGTGTATTGTAAAGACCAGCTTTTTAAAAAAATTATTTATTTATTTATTTGACAGAGAGGGTGATCACAAGCAGATAGAGAGACAGAGAAAGGGGGAAGCAGGCTCCCCGCTGAGCAGAGAGCCTGATGCGGGGCTCGATCCCAGGACCCTGGGATCATGACCTGAGCCGAAGGCAGAGGCTTTAACCTACTGAGCCACCCAGGCGCCCCTAAATACCAGCTTTTAAAAAATAAAACCGTTCCTCCCTCTATAGAAGCAAAACCTGGCATTCTGTCCTGGTTTCAAGGTCATGCAGCAAGTCCTTTCCTCAGTCACAAACCAAACCAGCTAACTGCTTTGCATCCTGAGATAACCCCAAATCTCAGAGTCCCTGAATAAGAAAACCCTGTTTATTTCCTGTGAACCTCTGATAGTAAGAATTTTAGCCCCGACCTTTGCTCTTCCTGTCATGTGTCCTGACCTTTAGGATTAGCATAATCACGGGAGAAAGTGGCTGCTGGAAACTTGGTTCTCTTGTGACTTTTTTGCCTTTTAAATACTTGATGGTGTTTTTTGTTTGGCGAAATCCACTTCCCCTGCACTCTTTGCAAGAGAGGCTTCTCTTCTTTTTCTAAATGCAACTGCCTCCCATTTCCCTTGGGCAATTATTTTAATTATATCAAAGGAAATGTATACAATGTAGGATGTGACCCCGCAGTACCAAAAATATGGACAAATTCTTCTTGGTTCTTTTCTCTTCCACCTGGGGGGGTCTTGTCTCCCTTCCACTGAACTTTATTTTTAATAAAAACACTTTTTGTTTGAAAGTAATTCACTAATCACTCAAGCATAGGTTTCTGCAACAAAAACATGAATCAAATTTAACATGTGATATCCGGCAGCTCTGATTCTCGGTATTAAAAAAAATTATTCTGGATTGAATAATGCAATTAATCAATCAACCAAACCAATGTAACTATATTAAATTGTGATATATATTCATTATATATGTAATATATAATATAATATAATATAATATAATATAATATAATATAATATAATATATAAATGTAATATATATGAAAGTTAAAATGTTGAACTGCATCTCTTAGTGAAATGGGCAGGGCTGCATGTTTCAAATGGTTCATGTGTCTTTGGATGAATATTATTTATTTTCCAGAGACTTGGTTCATTCCTGTTTTACATTTATTAGTGTCTATGGGAAAACTTTATATAAATTCACGAATTCATGAATTTTTGAGTTTTGCTAAGGCCATGTCCCTCCTCTTTCTGAACTATTTAAAAAAATTTTTAAAGATTTTATTTATTTATCTGACAGACAGAGATCACGAGTAGGCAGAGCAGCAGGCAGAGAGAGGAGGAAGCAGGCTCCCCGCTGAGCAGGGAGGCTAATGCAGGGCTCGATCCCAGGACCCTGGGACCATGACCTGAGCCGAAGGCAGAGGCTTTACCCACTGAGACACCAGGCCCCATTTTTTTAAGGTTTTATTTTATTATTTATTTGAGAGAGAGCCAGTGAGAGAGAGCATGAAAGGAGGTGAGCAGGGAGTCCTGCTGGGGATTGGATCCCAGGACCCTGGGATCACGACCTGAGCCCAAGGCAGAGGCGTCACCGACTGAGCCCCCGGACGCCCCTTTCTGAACTTCTTTGGAGAGTTAAGTCAAAGGCCACGCAGTCATTTGTCACCTAAGACAAAATTTAAAAAATCGGCTGGGTTAGGTTCTCCTCCGGATGAGCGAGATTCGGGCGTTCTCTGCGCTCGCGTCTGTGAGGGGCCCTGGTCCCTCCCTGGCCCCCAGGCTCCCCTCCCCCTCCTGCCGTAGGGGATGGAGGGGTGAGGAAACGGGGCTTCCCCGAGGTCGCGGTCCCGAAGCCCAGCCCCTCGCGGTCCTCGCTGGGCGAGCGGTCCGCCCCCGGACACCCTCGGACACGCCCGCGGCGCTTTGGCGGCGCCTGCGCCGGGGTCCCGCGGGCGGCAGGTGTCAGGGCGCTCCGGGTGGGACTGGCGGTGGCGGGTCCGCGGCGGCCGCGGTGACCTTCCAGGTGAGGGGAGCGTGCCTAGGAGGTCGCCCGTCCTCCGAAGTGACCAGAAGGTGGGTCTGCACCGAGGCTCACAAAGGGGAGGGGTGCGCCAGCTCGCTGCGCGTGCGCGGCCCCGGCTGCGACCCTCTGCGGGCTGTGCGGGCGAGTGTAGACGCGGAGCTGCGGGTGTCCGGTCCCGAGTGGGCTCGGGCGTGTGGTGTGTGTTGTACGAGTGTTTACGGCTGGCCTGGGAAGTGATGCTTCCAGCGCGGGGTGGGGGCGGGGTGCGCGCGTGTGGCCTGCGCGCCTGAGAGCGGCGCGTGCTCTGCCGTGCGCGGTGTGCGCGGTGCGCGCGGTGTGCGCGGGTGGCGTGGGGCAGGGCAGCGCGCGTGTGCGGCGCGCGGCCCTCGGAGTCCCGGCGCCGGCTCGGGGCTGGGCGACCGCGCGCCGCCTGTGGCGCCGGGACCTCCCGCGGCGCGTAACCATGGCGACGGGAGCTCCCGCGGCTCTGCGGCCGGGGTGAGGGGCGCTGCGCACCCCGATGGCGGGCGTGGGGGAGGGGAGTCCGCTCGCCCCGGAAACGCGCGACCGCCCGGCGCTGCCCTCGGACACACCCTTGCGAGTCCTTCTCGCCGACGCCCCTCCTGGTGGGGCGCCCCGGCAGGTCCTCCGCCCCTGCTGTTGGCCTGCGGGACCTGGACCCCTCGCTCGGGTCCCCCGCGGGCCTGGGGCTGGGCGCCCAGCGAGTCCCGCTGCCCCCCTCGCGGCCGGTGGACGCGCAAAGCCCTCCGTGCGGTCGGGTGCGAAGGCGCGGCGGCCGGCGGCTCCTGGGGTGGTGAAGGCGGCCTGGACGGCGAGCGCGGCTGTGCGCCTGCTGGGGCCCAGGCCGATGGGCCAGAGCGAGCCCCGCCTTGGACACAGGCTCCTCTTCAGCGGGGGAGAGAGGATCTGTGCCGGCAGTTCACTGGGTTCTGGAAAGACAGCCTTACTTGCGTCCTCAGGGAGCACCTGAGGGAAGGGGCTGGCCTGGCCCTCCTGGGATTGAACTTGGAGATACCTGTGCTCCCTCCCACTTCCGCTCAGGGCTCCCCGGCCCCACTTGTAATCCTGTTAACCCGAGGAGCTTGGGCCCGACCGGTTTCTGTTCATTCCTTCATAACCTTTATTTTTATTTTTTATTTTAAAAAGATTTCATTATTTATTTGACAGAAAGAGCACAAGTAGGCAGAGCAGCAGGCAGAGGGACAGGGAGAGCAAGGCTCCTCACGCAGCAGGGAGCCTGATGCGGGCTGATCCCAGGACCCCGGATCATGACCTGAGCCCAAGACAGATGCTTCACCGACTGAGCCACCCAGCCACCTATTTTTATTTCCTTACATACATATTTTATTTATTTGAGAGAGGGAGCACAAGCAAGGTGGAGAAGCAGAGGGAGAGGGAGAAGCAGACTCGCCGCTGAGCAGGGAGCCCGATGCCAGGCTCGATCCCAGAACTCTGGGATCATGACCTGAGCCCAGGGCAGGTGCTTAACCGACTGAGCCACCCAGGTGCCCCCATAGCTTTGATGAAGGGCAACAATTCTCAAGTCTGATACCGTGGCCGGCAGCGCAAGAATTACCTGGGAGCTCCTCAGAAATGCAGGTTCTCAGGCCTACTCCAGCCCTCCCGATGCAGACACGTGTGTGTGTGTGTGTGTGTGCGCGCGCACAGGCTCGCCTGCACAGCATCTGACTGAGCAAAGCGATTCGGAGGCAGGCAGATCCGGAGTGGCCCCTGCGCCCAGCATGGGGCTACGTGATCCCTTCCCTCAACGGATCCGATGACAAATCTGATTTGAAAAGTTCTACTTGTCTGAACTACCGGCATTCGCTTGGGGCTCCATCTAAAATTTGGGGGAACAAATACTCTTTGGCCAAGGTTGGCCAAGGTTGACCAAGGTTGACCAAGGTTGACCAAGGTTGCTGTGGCTACGTCAGAGGAACAGGGGAAGGAGAAGCCGGAGGCACCAGAGGTTCTGAATTCCTTTCCCTTTCACAAACCGCTCTCCAAAGGCTTCAAAGGGTGTTGAGGAGCCCAAGAGCGCCGCCTCCTGGTGACGGCGTGTGGGGCTGGCTCTAAAGGGGCGAGGCCTCCTGACAAAGGCGGCTTTCACTTGTCCCCATCATTTACCCCTGTCCCTCCGGAACTGGCCAGTCAGTACTTGGATGTCCCCCCCCCCATTCCTGCCAGCACTTGCACTGGCTAAATTCAACAAAGGCTTCGAGCCGACGGACAGGCAGCCGTATGCGGCCCGTGTTGAGTGTCGGTAGCCTCCGTGTGGCTCCAGAATCAGTGCTCTGCTCTGTTTCAGCCGGGCTTTTCTCCCGACTGTTGTAGTCGGACTGAGAGTAAAATGAACTCTGTACGGGGAATTACAATGTTAGTTTTCAGGAGGGTCCTGAACTCCCCTGGGGGCAGTCTCTGGACACCTGCCCCCGGGGAGACCGAGTGCCGCCCTCCAGAAGCTTCCAGGGCTGGCCACAGGCCAGAGCCCGGGGCGGCCTCCAGCAGGTTTATCTCTGGGCTCCTCCCTTACTATTTACACATTCTGTCCTGTTCACCCACTAACCCCGCTATCATGTGGTCCACATTTTCCCATTAAATTAACTCACCCTGGGGCGCCTGGGTGGCTCAGTGGGTTAAAGCCTCTGCCTTCGGCTCAGGTCATGATCCCAGGGTCCTGGGATCGAGCCCCGCATCGGGCTCTCTGCTCAGCGGGGAGCCTGCTTCCCCTTCTCTCTCTCTGCCTGCCTCTCTGCCTGCTTGTGATCTCTGTCTGTCAAATAAATAAATAAAATCTTTAAAAAAATTAACTCACCCTTCTGTACTTAAGTTAATTTTCATAGGAAAAAATGGGAAATAATAGATATAAATGGAAAATCAGTAGTTCTCACTGCAAACTGAAGGTGATCATGAAAACTAAGACAGGCAAGGAGACCGAGACCAGGGCTGTAACAAGGCACCTTTTGCTATGTGGCCCACCCCAGCTCCTAGCCTGGGCCCTCTCTCTGCTACCTCGGCAAGGCGCTGAAGGCTTTGTGTCACCGAAACTTTCTGTGAGAGAAGTAAGAAGGCGTGGAGGGGAACTGAGAGGAGAGCAGCTGTGACTTTCTCCCTAGCCATTGCCCGTCTCTTCATTAAGTCCTAAAGCAGAACGCGTGGGCCTTCTGCAGGTCTGTTTCTGAGAGGTTTGCAAATAATAACCCGTTGAATCGTTAGGACCAGCCTAGGAGACCATACAGCTATTATTCCCGATTTTACAGTGAGGAAAGGCCCGGAGGTTAGCGACTTGCCCGGGGCTGCACAGCATTGCATTAGTGAGCGTGGGGGGTTCAGGGTGGTCCTCTGCGCACACGTCACCCCCACAGCTGCACAGATGGGAAATTTAGCCTCACAGCACACAGCCCTGAGTGTTCCTCTCTTTGAAAAAGTCATGGAGTGATTCTTAAGATAACTGTCGTCCTATCCCCTGGAAAGTAGACGAGGCTGAGCCACCGCACGGTGGGCTCTTGGGGGAAGGCGGAGCATCCTTTGGAGACCCGTGGGTCGTGGTGATGACACGGGCACTGGCGTGTGCTCACTGCCTGCCAGGTGTGAAGGCACGTGCATACTCCTGCTGGTCCCCTCCAGCCAGATGGCGCCGATTCCCAAGGGCCAAGATGGGATCGGGGCCCGTCCAGTCGGAAGCTGGTGTGAGCAGGCAGGCTGGTCTGGGTCTCCTGGAACAGGCTGCCATGGGGGTGGGACATTCCTTCCAGGAAAATCATTGGCTGTAGGGCGGGGGACCCAGGGCCCTGAAAACAAGGCAGGACTCCAGGTCTGGGCAGCTGGTCAGGCAGCTGTGGGGGATGGGTGAGGATAGTTCTGGAGAAGGAGGTGGAGAGCAAGTCAGAGGTAGAAGAGGCCCAGGGAGGGGAGGGGCGATTCGCTGGCGGGGGACTAGGCGGCTCCACGAACCTTCGAACCTTGGAGGGATGTCTCCCGCTGCCACACCCGGATTGTTCCCGAGAGCTGCCTGGACCGGTCAGCGGCTCCCACGTCAGTCCAGCCCTGTCCATGGCTACACCGAGGGGGCACCTGCCTCCACGCATTATCCTGGGCCCTTCTCAGGGCGGTGCGCCCTCCTTATTGCCCAGTGTTTTCAGATGAGCAGACCGAGGCTGGGGAAGGCTAACCTCCTCCCCAAGGCCGCAGCCTGTGAGTGGGGACAGACTGGAGTAGGAGCGGCTCCACTGCAGAGCCAGTGCTCTTAGAAAGTGGTCCCAAAGGGTGCCGGGGTGGCTCAGTCGGTGAAGCGTCTGCCTTCAGCTTGGGTCGTGGTCCCAGGGTCCTGGGATCAGGTCCTGCATGGGGCTCCCTGCTCACTGGGGAGCCCGCTTCTCCCTCTGTCTGCTGCTCTTCCTGCTTGTGCTCTCTCTCTCTCTGGTAAATAAATAAAAAAAATCTTAAATAAAGTGACCCTGAGATGCTCTGGTTGGCTCAGTGTCCAGACTCTGGGGCGCATGACACCCCTCTTGCTCCCGGCCTGGGCGCCCAGTGCCCTCCCCGCAGCTGGTCCCGGGTTCTGCAGCGGCACTGGTGGGTCGCACACACTCTCTCCCCCTCCCCTCCCTCGCCCCCACCCAGGGTGGTCTACTATTTGCAATGTTCGCACCTGTTTTATTATTTTCATTTTTTTGCTTGAACCACGTGGCTTAGGGATTCTGGTTCCCTGTTCGTATGCAAAGAGCCTTCCCATCCCCCACTGTCCCCTCTCCCCGCAGCCCAGCAGGGGCTCCCCAGGGGCTGTGAGGTGGCCTGAGGCGTGGGGAACTCGTCACACCTGGGGCCAGCGGCTAAGGATGCTGGAAATCCCCGCAGGCTCCGGAGCAGAAGGCCTGCAAGTGACCGCGGCCCTGTCCTTCGTCCCCCGGGGCAGCGGCAGCCCGGCGGGGCGGCCACCAGGGCAGAGGCCGGCGGACTCCACGAGGCCAAGCGTCCCCGCCGCCTGCCCTGCGCCTCCGCCGGAGCCGGAGGCCTAAGCGGGGCTCGTTCTGGGCGGGTCCGCGGGTCGGTCGCAGCCGGGTCAGGTCTGGACCTTCGCGCCGGATTCCCGAGCGCCCCCGCGTGGCCGCGGACCCCAGGGCTCTGGGGTCGCGTCTGCGGGGAGCGGGCGCGGGGAGGTGGACCCGGTGCGTTCCCAGACCTAAGCCTGGGCAGCAGCCCTACGCCCCGCACCGCAACCACTGAGCATGGGCGGGGGCTGGGGGACGCTGAGGGCTGTGGGCGAGTGGGGAGACAGGCTCATCCGTGTCCAGCAGACTGACACCGCGAGAGGGCAGCTTCTGGAGGCTTCCTGGAAGAGGCAGGCCTGGAAGGACAAGTGTGTGTTGGCTGAGGGGAAGGGCTGGGCAGGGAGAGGACTGGTCTGGGGGAGGAGAGGAAGCAGGGGTGCGGGGAGGTTGGGAGTGGTGGGAAGTGGGCTGGGCAGACGGGGCCAGGGGGGGCCGGGACACTCACTGTTGGGTTGTGACCCAGGAGGGCTGGACCCAGGAGGGCACACGTGGGGGGGTGAGGGTGGGGCGGGGAATGGCTGGGGGGTTACACCCTTCCCGCCGGGCTGGGGGCACTTTCCTGGGCCTGGCTGGGGGTCATGCCATGCACACTGCAGACCCGGGAGGGACTCTGCGGCCCAAGGGCCGACTCTGCGGTCTCTTCCTGACCTGGCCGTTGTGGCCTTGCTTTGGGAGCTTGAAATTGGCCTCAGTGGGAGCATTTACACCACAGAGATGGGAAAGGCCACACATTGGGTCTTTTATTGCTTCTGGATGCAGCTGAAAGGACTCCAGACGCGGGTTTAAAACCAGGTTCAGACACAGCACTGTCACCTCCAGGGTCCCGGGCCAGCCAGCTAACCTCTTAAGCTGCAGCGTCCCGTCTGGGTCAGAGGGGGTCTGCCAAATTATCTCCCTGGTCCCATCCAGCCCTACCGTCTGGTGGCGAGAGCCCTGCAGCCCCTCTGTCTTCCGGCCTCCGTCCCACGTGGGCTGCCACGTCCCTGTCTCTCCTCGAGTCTCAGTGAGCACCTCTGTCCCTCCCCAGGCAGCCCAGCCCCGAGCCGTCGATGCAGCCTTCATATCCCATCTGGGTCTCCCTTGAAAGGCAGCACTGAAAGGTCTCTTGAACCCACCCGTTTTGCACCATCTCCACTCTGCTCCTGAGATGTTCTGCCCAGACCCCCAGGGGACCATCCTAAGTGGCCGTCCCTCCTCCTGAGCCTGGCAGTCCTGTGGTCCTTCAATCGTTGGTGTTGATCAGGTGTATCCCCATGTCACTTGGCTGGGGGTCCCCACTGCTTGTCTGGGAAGACTGCTCCCTCCAACCACAGAGAGCTCATATATCCCCATCCTCCCTTACCAGCTTCCAAGCCCGGGCCTCCCTTCCTGTCCACAAACAGGAGGGGCAGGGCCACCTCGGGGGCTCTCCCTCGCCCTCCCCTGCCAGGAGCTTCATCCCTGGGCTGGGCGAGGCTGGCTCAGCCTCCTCATT
Source organism: Mellivora capensis (assembly GCA_004024625.1). Lineage (NCBI taxonomy): Eukaryota > Metazoa > Chordata > Mammalia > Carnivora > Mustelidae > Mellivora > Mellivora capensis. Next base: position 22,874 of record PISX010023692.1, read on the forward strand.
CCGGTCTCCCGCTCCCCGCTGTGGCCCAGTCCTCTCTCTGCCGCGACACCTGAACTGGTCTGTCACCTCGCACAGGGTCTGTCCTGTCTCTGTTGTCCACTCTCCGTGACCCCTGAATCTCAGACTCTGGGGTGCGGAGCCCAGGCTGCGTCATTCACTGCGGATCCCCAGAGCCCAGCCCAGAGCCCGACGCCCAGCCGGCTCCCACCAGAAGCAAATGAATTATTTGCTTCTGCTTCGGCTGGAGGGCCATGGCGCCCCAGGGCAGAAACAAGATGGGGTTGTCACATGGCACGCCGGATCCTTCGAGTTGGCTTCTGGAATATTCCGGGGCTCCTGCCCTTGCAGCTCTCCCCACACACCTGACCCCGATGGCCTCTGGGGTCTGCCTCGTCCCCGGGGGAGCACGAAGGCCTTGTAGGCAGGCAGGGAGGAGGCTGGGTCGGGTCTGAAATCTCAGGGGCTGTGTGTCTGCTTCGGAAAGGCCCGCTCCAAGCCTAGAGCAGAGCGGCTGGAAGGGACTTGTGGGGGGTTCTTGAGGACTGACTCCCTTCTGCTGTGGTGTGGGGGGCCCAGGTCACTAGTGGGGGGTCAGGCCCAACCTCCCCTCGCCTCCTGGGCTTCTGACCTCCAGTGACAGAGCATTATGCGACCTTGGCCAGAAGCATCACAGCCACCAGCAGTCCTGTCACCACGAGGGGCCGGCCACTTGGCAGGAGAGCAGAGCCTGAGGAAATTCAGAGAACCCAGTGAATGAGGGAAGCGGAGCGTGTCACTCACCCCCGCTCCTCGACGGGGGGCCCGGTGCCTTCCCCCAACTTCCCACAAGCCCCCTGACCTCGGCTCTCACCAGGCCCCTCCCCTGAGGAGCAGGGCACACACCTCCAGCCAGGCCCCCACTGGGGTCTGCCGTCTTGTCAGCTCCCAGGTGGCCTCTGGCCTGGGGATGGGCCAGGGTGGGGGTGAGAGCGTGTTTGGGGGAGGCCCATAGAGGAAGACTCCGGTAAGGAGCCCGCCCATGGCCACGATGGGAAGCAGGTCACGGGGAGCCAGGAGCCCCGAGGTGGACTTCACCAGGGGGCCTGTCCTGTGGGCAAAGCTCCTGCTTCTCTGCCCCTCGGGCTCCCCAAGGCTGCTCACATCCACCTGCCCTTGCCTCGTCGCTGCCAGGGGCTTGAGATGTTTCTGGGGTGCAGGACAAGGAAAGGAAAGGCTGCCCCAGGTGGCTGCTGGCGCTGTGGCTGAATGGGGAGCCCCTTACCCGAGGGGGTGCTCTGGGGCCCGTTGCTGGCTTCCCGGAGCGTGGGCAGCAGGGTGCTCAGGAGCCCGTCGTTGGCCTCGGGCACGATGCCCAGCAGATGGCACATGAGCTCGTACACGTGGACGCTCTCGAAGGGCTCCACCTCCAGGCCCCTCCTGAAGCTGGGGCCCACGGCCCGGAAGATGGTTTTCATGTCCATGGCCCCGTTGTGGAAACCGTGCTCTCCGTTGTTGAACTGCACGTTCAGTCTCTGCCGGGGAGGGGAGGTCCTGAGCCTCCGTGGGGACTCCAAGCCCACCCCTGCCCTCCCACCGGCAGTGCCCCTGCAGGGGCAGAAGACCCCTGGGAGGGGTTCACACTGGCGGGGGTGGGGGCAGGAGGGTGTCACTGAATTCTGAGCCTCCAAAGACCTGCGGCCCCGGGGGAGGGCCTCCGGGAGGACCTGCTAACCCAGGCGCACCTCTATGCTCATGGGGTGCCACTTCCTTCCCTGAGGCTTCCCCCCAGGCCCTCTCCCCTCCCCTCCCCCCTGCATCTTCCTTCCCCTCCGGCATCCCTTGGCTCCGTGCCCTCCCTCCTTCTCATGTCTCATTTCTTACGGCATCTTCCCACACTTTACCCTGCACACAAGCACACACACGTACATGCTGTCACACAACACACGCACACGAAGCAGGTACGTAGCCCACACGCGCACAGATCTCACACGTTCGCCCACGTACACGCACACACATACCGATTGCACAGTGATGGGCGTGTCCCTTTGCTGGCCAGTGCCAAGTGGGACTCGTGAGCAGCGCGGGGGGCTTTTTTACAGCAAGGGAGAGACCCAGCCGCCCAGTGGAGGAGCCTGCCTGAGCCTGGCGTCGGGCAAGGAGCTCACCCCATGGATGACGTAGCCAGGGTCACTGTACATGAGCAGTGGGGTGATCCTGGGGTTCCCGGCGTAGTGGAGGGACGTGGGGAAGGACTCCTTCTTGTAGACGTGGAGTTTGGGGTGGGCGTCCTTGAGGACCTCGTACACCTTGTCCAGCATCCCTTCCTTGGGGAGCAGCATCCCGTTGGGCCCGTAGTCCAGGAGTTCAAACTCGATGTCCCTGAAGGTGAAGTTGGGGAACGCGTGGAACTCCACCAGGTCCTGGGCCTGCTTGTGGACCGTGGTCATGCCATGGTCGGACGTGACGATCAGGTCGAGGCTGCCCTCCAGGCCGCTCCTCCTGATGCTGTCCCGAAGGTAGCCTACCGTCCTGTCCACCTGCCTCACCATGTCCTTCCTCTGCTGGGACTCGGGGCCGTACTTGTGGCCCGTGGAGTCTGGCTCCCCAAAGTAGAGCGTGACCAGGTCCAGGCCCTCGTCGGTGAACCATTTCATCACGGTGTCGATGTTGGCCCTCCACTCCTGCTCATCTTTGTAGTTGTGCAGAGCGCCTTCCTTCCGGCTTAGGGTCACGGCCGTGCCTCGGTAGGTGACGTTCCCGCCGGGGTAGAAGAAGGAGCCAGTCTTTAAGCCCTGCCAGGGAAGGGGGCATGAAAGCCACAGGCCTCCTTGGGCTTGCCCCCAGCCCAACTGGTTCCTGCCGCGGTCGCTGCTGCCCACCTGCCTGCTCACTCAGCCCTGCTCCCGCCGCAGGCACCGGCCTTTTATAACTATGTTCCCACGGGTGAAACTGATTTTATAGAGGAGGGAGCGGGTGCCCAGGGGACCCAGCACTAGTGACATAACAGATATAAAGATGTCCCCAGATATGCAGCATCCTCATCGTCACCATGGCCCTGGGTCCCCACGGCTGAGCTGCCCGGGCAGCCCTCCCCTTCTGGCCTGGAGCCTGGCCTCTCCCGACTATATTCTCGTCCAGGCCCTTCTACCTCTGTCCCCTCGCCTGCCCTTCCCGCCTGGCCACCCATCCGTCTTTGCATACATCGATGGCGGCTTTATTTAGGGATCCTCTCCCTGGAACCATAAAGGTCCAAGCTCGCCCTGTCTGCATGTCTGCTTCCCAGCTGCCCTTCTGTTTCCACCGGGCACCACGCCATGCCCGGCTCGTGGCTCTGACTTTCTGCGTGTGAGCCTGCCGTCCGGGTAGCTCCTTCCAGAGCGAAGGGACCCCGACCTGAGTGGATGCCCTGCCCAGAAGATGGGTGTAGGCTCCAAAGTTCATTCTGGGGTCATCTTGAAAACCTCCATTTGACCTTGTTGGCGAGCGGCCACACTTCCGGGGCCAGGGATCCCCCAGAGCATTGCGGATGGGGAGGTTCCTGGGTTTGGCACTGCAATCTGCCCCTTACTGACCCTTCGCCCATGGAAGTTGGTGGCCCAGCCCGGAGAGCAATTCCCCCTAAGGGGGAAGGCAGAAAGCTGTTTTATTGTGAGGTGCCTTCTTGTTGAGTGAACTTATTTTTCCTGTGTGGACGCCCTCTCCCAGAGCCCGGGGCCCAGGGCTGCCGTTTTCCTTCCCTTCGGGAGGGTGGAGCCATCCCTTCGGCTCCCGGGGCTACAGGGAGGACTGGGCAGGGCCACAGAGCTGCTGGCAGTTGCTTATCCACGCCCGGCACTCACCGCCCTCGGGGCCCCACCTAATACCCCTCCGTGCTGTCAGCCTAGGACCCCGGGGTCGGGGTCTCACAAGGTCACAGCCTTTCTGGGCCGGGTCCTCCCGTCCCGTCCCCCGACTGCCGCCCGTGTGCTTGGGGCCCACACTACCTGCCGCTGGGCCGTGATCCAGATGGGTATGCTGCCGTTGTCCCACCAGCTCTGGATGCCCAGGGTGGCGTGGTAGGGCAGCTTCACCTTGCTGGTGGTGTTGTAGTACATGTTGTGAACCACCCCGTGGTTCTCGATGTATTTGCCTGCGGGGAGGAGACAGCAGAGGGGAGGTAGGAGGTGGGAGGGCAGGAGGGAAGCGGGCAGGCTTTCCCATACGCGGCCGGGGGCGGGGGGAGTCCCCGTTCAGGGTCCCAGACACATCCTCTCCAGCTCCAAGTTTCCACAGCCCCTGTCAGCGACTTCTCCTGCAGCTGAGCGTGCACACAGGCGTGCCGATGTCCTCTGTAGCCTCGTGGGTTTTAGCAAAGACCGGGAGCGACCCAGATGGCTACGGGAGGGAGCTAACGGAACAGTTACGGCCCAGGCCTAAAGCAGAATCCCAGACAGACATTTAAATGCCTCACGCGGAGCTCCATCCACGAGCTCTTTTCTAAAATTCACTTTGTGCGGGGGATGCATAGTCACTTGTGCCCTGAAGCTACAGCAGGAAGGACGTTAAGCCGTGTGCCCCTCCCCCTGCATCGCCCTCTGTGATCTAGTAAGGAAACAGGTGCCATGCGGGAGGGGAGAACCAGACGCTCGCAGCGGGGGCCCCAGTCACAGAATGCTGGCACGTGGATGAACGTCTGTACAGAATCGGGTCTCCCCCCAAGGTCATGGTCATCTGGAGCCTCAGCATGGGACCTTGCTTGCTTGGAAATAGGGTCATTGCCGATGTGAAGAGTTAGGGTAGGATGGGGGCGGTCTGAGTCACCGTGGGTCCTGCGCCTATGCATGAACACCCTCACAAGATGAGAAGGGACAGCTGGGGCTGGAGAGACAGCCCACGGAAGCGCCACGGAGGCTGGGAGTGGCAGGTAGGGTCCCCCAGAGTCTCCCGAGGGAGCGTGGGCCTCCTGACACCTGCATGCTAGACGTCCAGCCCAAACAGAGCCATGTCTCCGGGGATGGCGTGGGAACAGCAAGAACCTCAGGTCCATCTCTCCCGCCTGTCTGGAGCCCGGCCACACTCACTTCCTCCAGGGGCCCTCCTGCGTGGCCACCTTGGTTGGGGGGGGGTGTCACTGTTTAAAATGGGACCGCTGGGCATTTTGATGCCTTGTGTAAGTTCCCGCCAACAGTGAGGCTTGCTGATGAGCCCCCTTGGCCGTGCTGTGTCTCCCAGGGACATCCCCTCCTTGGTCTCCTTCGTCCCTGGGCGGCCTCTGGAGGACTGGGCTCTGTGCTCGCCCTGGGCTCCCTCCTCAGCCCCCTCCCTGTCCGCAGGCCCCAGCCCGAGGCGCACACTCACCCGTGACCAGGGTGAAGTGGCAGGGGCTGGTCATGGTGACGAAGGCTGGCGTCATGTAGCGGGCTTTCACTCCGTCCAGCGCCATGGCGTCCAGGTTTGGGGTTTGTACGTCCTGGTCGTAGTTCCAGCGGAAACCGTCGAAGGACACGAGCAGCAGCTTATTCCGGGAACCCCTCCTGCTGAGCGGAGCCCCTGCCCCTGGAGCCGGGAGGGTGGCCAGAGCCAGGCCCAGGAAGACAGCCAAGCGCCCCGACATGAAGACGTTCGGGTTTATTCCAGATGAGGAGCAAAGTCCCAGGGTCAGCCGGCCCGGTCTTGCCCTGCGCCTCCGTGAACACGAGACCGTGCACGGACCCGCTTCTCAGGAGACAGCCCTGGTCACCGTGTGCCTGCCACCCTAGCCCAGCCCTCATGTGGCATCTGCCTTTATTGCCAGCAGAGCCTTCTGGGCTGGCTGCCCCTCCCCCCCATTCCCCACCCCTGTGCACACCTGTCCTTGCGGGGAGGATGGGGGCCAGTTCCAGAGGCCTGGAGAGCAGAAGGGGCCACTCCATCCCACAGGCCTGGGTCCCCACTCCACCTCTCCTAGCCACTCTCGGTCTCTGTGCCCTGCTCACCCTGACCCCAGAGCACTGGGAGGGGCCCCCTCCAGCTTCTAAGTTAGGGAGAGCTCTACGGTGCTTGGGTCTCAGGCCTGACTTGGTCAGGCCGTGGGCTGGGCTTCCCAGGACCTGGGAGCCAAGGACCAGCAGCTTGGCCTAAGCCTGGCTTTGTCCACGGGAGCCCCAGCTTAGGTGAGCCCCTTTTCCTGCCGTGCCCATGAAGGGGCATCCTGGGATGCGGTGGGCTTGCTACAGCCTGGTAGCCCGGGTTAGTGCCCACCACACCTGCCTCCTGGGGTCTCATGGAACCTCAGGCGGGCACACAGATGTGGGTGATCTCACTTGTGGACTTCGTCAACGAGGGGCTCAGAAGAGGGGGTTCCTTGTTATCTGTGCTCATGGGGGTGGGTGTGCACGGGAAAGAGACCCCTGAGTTTAGGGTGCACCCTCTCCCACCCCCTTCTCTGTCTCTGTCCCTTTCCCTCTCTCGGAACCTACAAAGCACGTTCCGTGAGCCAGACGTGGTTCTCAA
>PISX010023693.1:18020-29509 GCA_004024625.1 Mellivora capensis
CAGAGTCCATAGTCTCTCATGGTTCATCTCCCCCCCAATTTCCCTCAACTCCCTTCTCCTCTCCATCTCCCCATGTCCTCTGTGTTATTTGTTATGCTCCGCAAATAAGTGAAACCATATGATAATTGACTCTCTCTGCTTGACTTATTTCACTCAGCATAATCTCTTCCAGTCCTGTCCATGTTGCTACAAAAGTCGGTATTCATCCTTTCTGAGCTTCCATCTGGATCTTATCTCCACATACTTAGCCCACTTTAGTTACCTTTTGTGAATCTTCTCTGCTCAAAACTTCTCTCTAATTTATTCTGTCCTCCACTCAGAGGTCAGAAAAATGGTCTTAGACCACCAACTTTGTTATGTTACTGTTTCTACCCACCCACTCACTCAGAAGGCTTTCATAGCTCTTCGTTGATCTCAGAGGAAGGTCACACTCCCCAGCTATGCAAAAATGGTCAAGATAACACTCTTACTGGCTTCCCCACACACACCCAGGACAGACATTGGTAATCAATCCCAACAGTCTTTCCCATTAGATTAGACTGGGCATCCATCTGGGTGGCACTCTGGATGGCACTCCAGACATCAACACTTCTCAGGTGTGCACAGAAAGTGATACCTGCCTGATCTCCAGCCCATCATGTTCTGTGTCTATCTAACCTGCCTGGTCTTGGTCTCATGTCTGACTCCTCGCGTTGGTCTTCTACCATAATGCCGTCTCTCTTCTCAGTGCTCAAACCCAGCATTCACCGTTAGATGCTTGGCTGTGCCTTGCCCTGATGGTCTCTGTGTAGACTGAGTCTTGCCTCCTCAGACAGATGAAATAGCCCTGGAGGGCAGTGTATGTGTCTTTCCTTCCAACTAACAAGCATGCATGTCCATCCCAGAAGGCGGGCTTCGGTTTTCCTTTGAGCGTTGTCTTTTAGATGAAGGCAGGAGCTTATTTATTGAATCCACTGCTTCTCCACTCAGAAAGGCTGTGATATTTTCCCTGTAATTGTGGTGCTATTTGTAGAGTGCTTGGGCCTAGAAATGGGAATCTGACTTGGCCAGATAAAGTCTGAGAGGATGCTTGGTTGAGTTGAGAGATCACAGACACAAGAACACCAGACCCCAGTCTGCTCTCAATTTAGCTCCCACTGTGTGATTTTAAGCATGTGACTTAGCTTCTCTAACATCAGTTTTCTGTGGAGCAGTGGGCAGCCATGGAGCAGTGAGCATGGGTGAGGCCATTCTCATCTCCCTCTCCCTGTCTCTGCAGAGGATCCAAATGTAGTTGTCACCACTCAGCAACAAGGCCACAGTTAAGCATACGTAGGCAGAGGTCTTCTAGAGCCATAGGCCTCCATCTTGGATACTAAGTGTCTCCTGCTTTCCTTCACAGCAGTTTGGGGCACTGGCAGCATGGAGCTGAAGAGAGGGAAGACCTTCATCAAATCCAGCCTGCAGATTTCCCATGAGAAACCCCCAGATCCATCAGCCACCGCTCTGGCCAGGGAAGATACAAGTCCCTGGTCAGTCTCACCAGGAGGGCAACAGCAGCCCTATTGTGAAAGGGCCCCACAGGTTATTCCCAGCACCCAAGGATATGACAGATGTTCCAACAATGGGGCAGAGCTGGAACCCGAGGTGGGGGCTGCAGCCTTCTGTGGGGCCACCTTCAAACTGGTACGAAAGAGCAAGACTCACGACTGTGTGCCTGAGGCTGGCAGGGCAAGCACAGCCACAGGGCAGCTGGTGGGCAGTGCAAGCTTCCCAGGTCCCCCCAGCAGCCAGCGCATGATTGATTACCGCCATTTTGTGCCCCAGATGCCCTTTGTGCCAGCTGTGGCCAAGAGCATCCCAAGGAAGAGGATCTCCCTGAAACGACCTAAGAAGTGCTTTCGGAACCTATTCCACATTCGCAGAAACAAGACTGAGAACTTGGCCTCACTGGTGACCAAGGGTGAGAGCCTGTCTTCCCCTGGGGAGCCATCAGAGGATGGTGGGCAGCCAGGCAAAACTTTCTTCCCCTTAGGTGAGGGACTGGGGCCAGACAGCCTGTGCCAGGACCTATCTGACAGTGAGCTCCTGCCTGACTCTTCCTTTGACCTCTGCAGGGCCCTGTGTGAGGATGTGGCCTCACTCAAGAGCTTTGACTCTCTCACAGGTTGTGGGGAGATCTTTGCAGATGAAAGCTCAGTGCCATCACTGGAACTGAATGAAGGCCCAGAGAGCCCAGCCCAGGTACCCCAGGTCCTTGAAAGCAAGGTTCATAGGGGCCCTTTCCAGGGCAGTGTGGAACAGCTGGCATCACCTGCCCAAAATGAGATGTCTGACTTTGCCAAGTTCTGGGACAGTGTGAATCACTCTGTGAGGCAGCAGCACCGTGCCCTACTAGGGCCATGGCTGGGGGGTCCCCAGGGGACAGACACAGACCGTCCCAGGCTAGATGCAGCTGGGCTTGCTGAGCTCCCCCTGTGTCCCTGCAGGGACCCCCACAGTGGCTCCAAAGCTAGCTCCGTAGACACAGGTACCCCTAAGAGTGAACAGCCAGAATCCGTGTCCACAAGTGATGAGGGCTACTATGACTCCTTCTCACCTGGCCTTGAGGAGGACAAGAAGGAGGCTTCAAGCCCAGGTACACCTGCAGCTGCCTTCCCCCGGGACAGTTACAGTGGAGACGCCCTCTATGAGCTCTTCTATGACCCCAACGACGGCCCTATAGGCCCAAGCCTGGATGATGACCTATGTGTGTCTGAGAGTCTGTCAGGGCCAGCACTAGGAGCACCACTGTCCATGTGCAGCTTCCACGTGGGGGCAGAGGAGAACTTGGCCCCAGCACCAGGGCCAGATCTACTCAGCCAGGGCTTTTTGCAAAGCTCCTGGAAGGGCAAGGAGTGTCTGCTAAAGCTCTGTGACACCGAGCTTGCCATCACCATGGGCATTATCAACTGGCTTCGTCGTGGCCCTGAACTCCATACCCCACCTGCCTCAGCTCCTGGAGAAACTGCAACCTCACCCAGGGGACAAGCAGAGAAGCTGGGAGTTGGCTCTGAGAAAAAGGGCCCAGATCCAGTGAAGCTGGAGGGAAGTGGACCTGGGGCTTCAGATGCAGGTAGAACCACTGTGGGCTCAACACCCAACAGATGGGAGCTGTGGGCACATTCACGTCCCAAGGGCCTGCTTGCTGGAGAGAGCAAGGTCATAGGAGGGCCCAAGCAGGGAACCAGCACTCCGTCTAGGGACTCATCTCTGGAGTGTGCACAAGTGTCTGGGGAAGGAAGGATGCAAGGTTGTCATGAAGGCTTGTTTTCCTCTTTGGGGTGTGAAGCCTCTGCAACAACAGATACTTCCAGCAAAAATAAGATCCCAAACCCTTGGCCTGGTTTCCAAGAGCCCAGGCCTCCTGGGAATTTGGAGTGTTTCCAAGATCCTTGGAGGCCAGATCCTGGCAGAACCACTCTTGATGTAGAACCCCCCCTGATAGGCTGTGTGGCCCAGGTGGCAGCCCTGCACATCCAACCAGATTGCCAACCCCCTACTATACAGCTGCCAAGGCAGGACACAAGCAATGGGGTCTATAGGCAGCCTCAGGCCAGGGGCCCTGATATTCTCCAGCAGAAACAGCCTCACAACTTCCCGAGCATGCCAGGTGTATGTGGCCTGCCCTCCCTGGCTAATCCTCTCCACAGCCCACAGGACCAGAGGTGCCCAGGTCACATCCTGGACCTTAGCAGGCTCAGGGTGGAGCCCACCAGGATGGATGCCCAGGCTTATCGTGTCTCTATGGATGACCATCCCCTTCAGCTCAGTTCAAGGGCTGTGGAACAGGCAGCACATAGGGGCCAGCTGGATTCATAGCCCCTCTTGGTCCTACTACCCAGCTGAGCCCCCAGGACCAACTCCCAGGATTCCTGGACCTCACTTCCAACATCCAGTATAAGCGAGCCCCCTCTGCAAGTGCCCCAGAAAGTTGTTACAGTTTCCTGGCCCATGGGGGCCTCCTCTGCAACCAGCCGGAAGAAGGGCCCCCAGACCAGCCATGGCTGAGCCTCACCTATAGCATGGCCCTCAGTCACCAGAAACTGTGTCTTTGGGGCCACATTCAAGAGAACCTAACACCCTAACCTCCAGCCTCTGTCCCTAATGTGAGGACTGTGGGGGAGTGGGGGTAGCAGCACACAGGCAAGTGGAGCAGAGCATTTTAATGTGGAGGCATCCATGCCTGAACCAGTTCAGCCATACCAGGTACTGGGCAGCCAAAGGCCAAGTACAGCTGCACAGCTGCCATTGCTCTGAAAGTGTGCCTCACTGATTTCCCCACAAAGAAATGAAGATTCGAATCCCAGTTGGCTGTGAAGTGGCCACACCTGGATTCTCCTCATATAGCATGTTAGAGAGAGGACCTCAGGCTTGAAACTGATGGGAAGATAACAGTACATCTTATAAATGGCAATTGAGGGAGCCAAGATGTCTGCATAGGGGTTGAGAAAAATAAATGTGTGGCCTAGGGCTTAGGGGTGGGATGCAGAGTGGGAAAGAGGCAGGATGGGGCACTGTAGATGAGGTCAGGAATGTTCACTGACCCCACACCAGTTCTGCTCCAGAACAAGTAACCACAGTGTGCTGGGGTTCTGAAGGACTTCTCATGGGAATAAGAAACAGGAACAGCCTCATCTCATTAAAAACCTTGAATCAGCAGACAACATGTGTTACTGTGCAACCCTGCCAGGGCTAGACCCTGCAGACCCTAGTCAATAGGAGTTGGTGAATTCTCTATCACAAATCAGACCAATAGTTTTCCCCGACTTCCTTAAATGAAGCCAAGGATGGCAAAATGTTCTTAGGGAAGAAGCTGATTGATTGTCCACAACTCTGCCATTTTCACCCCTCCGCACTGTCAGCATCTTTGCCTCCCCCTTCAGGAAAACTTACCTCGAAATGGAGCTGTAACTCTCATCCTTCTGAAAGCCACAACAACATACACAGTACCAAATATTCAGAATCATGGAGGGAAAAGGTGGCCCTCATCCTCAGGAAGGGCAAGCGTCAGAACATCAGGTACAGTGACAGACCATGCATCAAGTTTCTCCATGATTAGATCCTACCTCAACCATCATGCTGCAGTGAGAAGCAAAGGATGGGATACCACAGATATGAAACAGTTTCTGGAAGAAAGGTCATCATAGAAAGGGGTAGGTTAGGTGGTGGGGGAGAAATTCCAACCAGAAGGATGCAGTCTCACAGCTGACCACAGTCTGGCGCCTCTCCTGATGGTCTGAGGCTTCATTTCAGACTAGAAAATGCTTTGTAGCCCTTGTTAACAACTGCTTACAGGGGCCTACTTTTTGCTCCTATAGGGTCCTGACCAGGCCCATCCCTGGGACATTTCCAGTCTTCCTGGAAAACCACACATGATTCCCCCTCCCAGGACTTCCCACAAATGGTCAGGATTATTGAGCTGTGCTGGGAGCAGGTTACACATGGAATAGTTTACCTCATCCCTGCATCAGCCTGAATGCAGCTGTCTTCATTTCTCAGATGTGGAGACCAAGGCACAGAGTGCTGATGTGACTTGCCAATGAACACACACAGCTAGCGCGTGGGGTTGGTGGGGTTTGAGTGCCACCCTTTGGCTAGAACTTCTCTTGCTGAACTCCTGCAGTGAACTCCTCTTTCAAAGCCTTCACTCCTCCCTTCTCCCATGGCACCCTCTAGGTGCCAGCTGCATGTCTCCCTGTAAGCAGCCTGAGTTCCTGGGGGGAGGGGGCATCCTTCATTCAATCATGGTCCTTATCACTTTGTACTATACCTGAGCAGAGCAAGTGTTCAGTACATATTTACTAGTTGAAAAATGAAATATCAAAAGATTGCTAGTGGTTTTGTTTTCTTATTGAACATGAGCCTATGTCTGAAGAGTAGCAGAGTTAAGATTTTACCTTGTAGGAGTTCTGAGGGAGTGTTTCCTTGATGTGACATGGTGACTGGTGGTGATGGGGAGAATCCAGCCAGTGCCAAAAGTGCTGGTAAAAGCAGAAACCAAGGAGTTCTAGGACCCAGAGGTTATGGTGAGGGTGGTCTGCAGTGACCCAACAGCAGAGCAGCAGAGAAAAGGAACTGAGGCCATGCCTACCTGAGAGGAACAATCAGCCCAGTGGCTCTCACTCTGGGAAGCCTCTTAAGTAAACACCCTAGAAATTTTCATTCTCTGCAATGTGGTGGGAGATCGAAGCAGTGGCCTACAAGACACCTTGCTGAGAGAACAGAGGAGGGCCTTCCTTTCCTCTTATGTTCAGTGGTTCTGAGGTAGCCTCGGACTATCTCTTGCCACATCCTAACTCTTGGGTTGCCCTCCCCTGCAAGAGGGGCACAGGCAGTGCCAGTCTAATGGGGCTGTGCAGGCCTCAAGTATGTTCTCCAGGTTGACGCACTGAAGGGAAAGAATAGAACTGTTGGGCCATCTTCTAGGATAAGTACCTAGTCCAGTGCTGGGAGTAGCAGAGGGCTGTGGGGCATTTTCAGAATTCTGGTCATTTCTAACCCTCTTATTCATACATGGCTGTAAAAGTTATAGGAGGTTGTTTCTCCCATATAAAGTAAAATCCCAGCTCATAGATGTCCCACAGAGTCGGAGTGACTCCCCAGGGTCATACAATGACAAGCAGAGGACTGAGGTACACCCTGGAGTCTGTGCACTGTGCCTTTCAACCTTCCAGCCTTCCAAGGTTGCACTGGATACTGGGAGGTGCTGAGAGGGGGCCAGCCTCCCAGCCTGCCTTAATGGTAGGGGTGGCCTGGGCCTATAGCAGGGTGGCCTGGGGTACACCAGCAAGCCTGGATCAAGAGATCAAGAGGGAGGTGCTGAAAAGGGGTAATTACAGGCCAGCACATGCTGAGGAGGACCCAGTGAACTTTATCAGTCTTACCTTTCCTGGTTTCTTATTTTATTTTGCTTTACTTTTTATGGAATGGGGTAAATACAGGATACAAAACTCAAAAGACACAGAAAACAATAAAAAGTCAGGTTCCTTCCTTCTTTTATCCTTCTGTTGTTTTGATTACAAAACTAATTCTAATTTACTACAACCAGTCCAAACTATGTAAAGTGCTGAGTCTACTTCCCTGACTTTCTTGAACACTAAAAGTGTCCTCAGACCCTTTTTATATTCATGACATAAACACACATGAACTTTAATCTTTTTCACTGCACAGTACATCACAGACATCTTTTTTATTTAGAATCAATTAACATATAGTGTATCATTAATTTCAGAGGTAGAGTTTAGTGACTCATCAGTTGTGCATAACACCCACTACTCATCCCCAGCTACCCCATCCTCCCACATACCTCCCCTCCAGCAATCCTCAGTTTGTTCTTTATATTTAAGTCTCTTATGGTTTGCCTCCATCCCTGTTTTTACTTTATTTTATTTTTCTTTCCCTTCTCCTAAGTTCCTGTGTTTTGTTTTGTAAATTCCATATATGAATGAAATCATATGGTATTTGTCTTTCTCTGACTGACTTATTTCTCTTAAGCATCTGCCTTCAGATCAGGTCATGATCCCAGAGTCCTGGGATAGAGACAGCATCTGGCTCACTGCTTACTGGGGAGTCTGCTTCTCCCTCTCCCTCTGTCCCTCCCCCCTCTGCTCCTGCCTGCTCTCATTCTTCCTCTCTCTCTCTCTCTCTCTCTCTCTCTCTCAGATATCTTCTTAGCATGTACTAGCAGCAAACAGTTTCTCCATTCTCTTGAATAGCTCCACAGCATTCTCCTATAGGTAGGAATTAATTTAAACATTCTCCTATTGATGGATATTCAAATTATTTTGATTTTTGTTATTACAAACAATGCTGTGCTCACTTTTTATTCTCCTAAATCTTCTTCATTAAAGTCCTCTTAAAAACTGTAAAAATAGAACTTAACAGTGAAAAGATGCATTTAAAAAAAATGAACAACACATCCTGTTTCCTGTACCTACTGCAAGGAACAACTGTCCCGAGGCCCTGATGTTAATGCTCTAGGCTCCATGGAGATAGGGATATATCACACACACCCATATTTGGGAGAAGAAAGGTGGTTTTTCTTTTGTTATTACATGTAAGACCTTGAAAATTGTTATTTCTATCCTTACAACAAGAAAAATCTGGACAAATAAAATCAATGACTTTTCTTGACCCATCAGACAATGACAAATAACTTCCTTGAAACATGGAGAAACAGGCGCATTCAGAGAAATACAACAACCAAGACCTGGAGCAGAAGCTCCAAAATGACAAAACTGGTAGGAAGAGTTAACAAGTAATTTTGACAAATTCTTGAAGCATGAGTAGGAAGCTGGGGAGGCATATGCTTTCATAGTCCTTTCCTCTAGGAAACATCAAGTTTTCAAGATGAGGATAGAGAAAGATCCCCTCATGGGCGTGGCAGAGGGAATGGAAAGGTAGCTACTGTTAAACCCTCCAGAACCTTCTCCCAGCAGGTATACCTCACAGGGGAAGGACTTCTCCAGAGGGCTATTCTGAAACTTTTCCAACCTGAAGGAAAGGAACTTCACCCCATTCCAGTTCTCTCCAACCTTCCTGTCTCAGGTAAGAATGAGTGAATAAGTATACAAGTAAATAAATGCATAATATAAGGATAGTCAATTGGGAGAGAACTGCAAGGAAATAGACTGGAAAGGGTAGGAGAGAAGGGATTAAGTCTTCTGAAGGTTTTTTTTTTTTAAAGATTTTATTTATGTATTTGACAGAGATCACAAGTAGGCAGAGAGGCAGGCGTGGGGGGTGGGGGGAAGCAGGCTTCCTGCTGAGCAGAGATCCTGATGTTGGGCTCCATCCCAGGACCCTGAGATCATGACCTGAGCTGAAGGCAGAGGCTTAACCCACTGAGCCACCCCGGCACCCCAATTCTTCTGAAGGTTTAACCCCACCCCTGAGGCAACCCCAAAAAGGACTGAGACTTACTTTGCATCTTAGGAGATAAATGAACATCACTTTCCTTCCCATCCTACCCACTCTCCCTGCTAAAACACTAAGAAGAATCCAGTAATAATATCAGTGGGTAACAACTTAAAGAGCTACAAGGCAAAGATTCCATCTAAGGACCAGAACAAAGGGAAGCAAGCCAGAGGAAGAAGGAAAAGGAGGAAGGGGAAAAGAAAGAGAAGAAGGATAATAAGGAAAAGGACAAGAAGGAGACGAAGGAAGAGGAGAAGGAGGAAAAAAAGACAGTGACAGTGGAGAAGAAGGAAAAGGAGGACAGAGGAGGAGAACCAGAGGGAGAAAAAGGAGGGGAGGGTGGGAAGTAAGCCCACTAGAGTAATATGAAGTCTCTGGTGCCTTTAACTATGACAAATAGTAAAACAGACTCTTAGCCAGATTAATGTAAATCCTTACATTAAAAGTCTGTTTGCCTCAGTACCTATTACCCTATACAACATGTCCAGCTTTCAACAAAAATTTATAAAGCTGGCTAAAGTCAAGAAGAAACAATGTCTGAAGGACAAAGTTATCATCAGAATCAGACTCAAAGTTGTTGGCATTTCAGATAAGTATTGTAAAATAAGTATTACCAATAAGTTAAGAGCTCTAATGAGAAAAAGTAGACAAGATGTAATAACCCATGGGAACATAAAATTAAAGAATTGTAAGAAAGAAATCAAAAGAAAATGGTAGAAATAAAAAATACTGTAACAGAAATGATGAATTCCTTGGCATCGCTCATTGGCAGATTCAACATGGCTGAGTAAAGAGTCAGGAAGCTTTATTAGAAAATGTCTTGAGACAAGTAAAAATGGAACTCCACATACCAAAACTTATAGGCTGCAAAGAAAGCAGTATAATATAGAAATTTATAATCCCTACATTAAAAAGGAAGAAAGATTTCAAATCAATAACCTGGTTTTACACCTTAAGAAATTAGGCAAAGAAGAGAAAACTAACTCAAAGTCAGCAGAAGGAAGGAATTAATAAAGGTTAAAATGGAAAGGGAGGGGCAAGATAGTAGAGGAGTAGGAGACTCTGTTTCAATGGGTCCCCTAAATTGAGCTGAATATCTACCAGAACACTCTTAACACCCATGAAATCAGGCTGAGATATAAAATTATACACTTCTGGATCTCTACAGGGCCAGAAGATCATCAGTACAGGGGAGTGGGAGTGCTTGGACTGATATCGGAGGATAAACAGAAGGTGGAGGGAGCCACCAGACGTGACCCATTAGAAAGTACTACCCCAATATAAAAGTGCCCTGTGATTGGGGACCAGCATTAACTTGGAGACCGGTTAACAGCACTCAAAAAGAAAAAAGGGTCTTAAGGGGCAATTGGTGTGATCAGGTGGCCACAGGCATGGGTCTAAGCCCATGGTCCCAGGGCAGTCACAGCCAGCGCCCACCCATACCTGAGAGAGCCTGCTGGGGGCTGCAGTCAGTGGTCCCTAGGCCCCCGTCTTCCTGCAACCTAAGACATGTGCCACTGCCAGGGCTGGGTGCAACCCCACCTGTGCCTGAGAGAGCCCGGTGCAAGAAAGAGCCTAGATGCCCTTCAATAGACGAATGGATAAAGAAGATATGGTCCATATATACAATGGAATATTATACCTCCATCAGAAAGGATGAATACCTAACTTTTCTATAAACATGGACAGGACTGGAGGAGGTTATGTTGAGTGAAATAAGTCAAGCAGAGAAAGTCAATTATCAAATGGTTTCACTTGTGGAGTTAAGGAATAATACGGACGTCATTAGGAGAAGGAAAGGAAAAGTGAATTGGGGCAAATCAGAGGGTGAGATGAAGTATGAAAGACTGTGGACTCTGAGAAACAAACTGAGGATTTTGGAAGGGAGGGGTGTGGGGGGATGGGTTGAGTCTGGTGGTGGGTATTAAGGAGGACGTGTATTGCATGGAGCACTGGGTGTGGTGTGTAAACAATAAATCTTGGAACACTGAAAAAATAAAATTTAAAATATAAAATAAAATTCATCTTATTATTGTGACTTATTTCACTGTTTGATTTTTTGTACATTGAATCATCTTTACACTTCAAGAATAAAATTCATTTGGTTTTGGTGTGTATTTCTTTTAATATGCTGCTGAGTTCAATTTGCTAGTATTTTTTTTTTATTTCTTTTCAGCGTAACAGAGTTCATAGTTTTACACCACACCCAGTGCTCCATGCAATGCGTGCCCTCCATAATACCCACCACCTGGCTCCCTCAACCTCCCACCCCCCGCCCCTTCAAAACACTCAGGTTGTTTTTCAGAGTCCATAGTCTCTCATGGTTCATCTCCCCCCCAATTTCCCTCAACTGCCTTCTCTTCTCCATCTCCCCATGTCCTCCGTGTTATTTGTTATGCTCCACAAATAAGTGAAACCATATGATAATTGACTCTCTCTGCTTGACTTATTTCACTCAGCATAATCTCTTCCAGTCCCGTCCATGTTGCTACAAAAGTCTGGTATTCATCCTTTCTGATGGAGGCATAATACTCCATAGTGTATATGGACCA
>PISX010023694.1:0-29298 GCA_004024625.1 Mellivora capensis
GTTCTGGCCTGCCAGGTTTCTGTGGACAGGTCTGACATTATTCTGATGTACCTTCCCCTGTACAGAAGGAATCTCTTCCCTCTAATTGCCCTCAGGAGCTCTTGTCTAAAATTATGATTCATCAGTCTCACAATCAAGTGTCTCAAGGACCTTCTAGTTTCATTGATCTTGTGGAGAATGATCTTTCTGCCTCTAGGACCCAAATGCTGGTTTTATTCCCCAGATTGGGAAAATTTTCATCAGGAATTTGTTCAACTATATCTTCTAGTCTTCTTTCTTTCTTCTCCCCCTCAGGGATCCCAATAATTCTAACATTGGAACGTTTCATGGAGTCATTTATTTCCCTAATTCTGTTTTCATGGCTTCTAAGCTGTGTTTGTTTCAGACCTCCTCCTCATCCTTTTTCTCAGTTTGTCCTCTAGATCACTAATTCTATCTTCTGCCTTGGTTACAGTAACTGTTAGAGTATTTAAAGTAGTTTGGATCTCATTGATAGCATTTTTAACTTCTTCCTGGGTGGCTTTCACTTCTGCCTTAGAGATTCCATGTTGTCACTAATGGTTTTCTCCAACCTAACCATTGCCTGGATGATTGTTACCCTGATTTCCCTTTCTAACATACTGTTTATATCCATATCCAGTAGTTCTAACAGAGAGGGCATAGTCTCTGAATTTTTCCTCTGTTGGGTGTTCATCCTCCTAGTCATTTGGTGAGAGGTGGTTGAGGGGATGTATAGCTGAATATATCAATCGCGATCCAGGCAAGGTGCACCCTGGAAGGTTCTGAGCAATCGGAAGTCACCACCAAAAAGAAAGATAGAAGAAAAAAGAGAAAGAGAGAGACAGAAAAAAAAAGAGAGATAAGACCCAGCTAGAATGGTCCCCAAAGGTAAGATTTATAAGGTATATAAACAAAATGGACAAACAAAAAGATCGACAAAAGTGACAAGAAAAAAAGAACAACCCCAGCCAAAATGAACCTCATGGATAAGATTTATATAATACCAGAACAAAAACAAATACACAGAAACACTGACAGAAGAAAAGGGAGAGAGGGTGGTTGTAAATCCTTGATGTGGATGAGGAAGGTTATTTTGATTGTTCCTGGGTATATCTTGATATCTTTGTTAAAGGACTCGACTCTTCAGAGATAGGGAGATTAAAACTGGTTTATATATAGGGATAGTATTGATTAGGGAAAGAGGATTACCTTGAAGCTTATATCTATATGTATATTAAAAAATAGCAAAGCAAAAGAAAAACACAGGTATATGTATGAAAAAAGTTCAAGTTAAAAGGTTATAGAATATGTTGTATTGAACCTCTAGTTGTAATGGTAAGCAGGCAAAAAAATTAAAAAGTACAAGAATAGTGAGTGAATTAAAAATAAAAGTTGTATCTATGAAATATACAGGTTTAGTGTAGTATTGGGAGCTTAATATCTTGTTTTCCCCTGATATTGCCATTTTACAGTTTTATGGGGACCCTGTTGTGGTTGTCCTCTCATTCTTTCGGCTGTCTTTCTAGGGGAGGGGCCTGCCTCATTGTTTTTCAGTCAGTCTTGCTTGGGTTGAGTCCCTTTCAAGGGGCTGGGCTCTGTGGAAACCAGTTTTTCAGGCTTTTGTTCTCTGGAGGTTTTTGTTCTTTGGTGGCTTTTTGCGGCTTTTCGGAGGTTTAGTGGAAAGCAAACTGCATCCAGATCTCGGTCTCAGAGAGAAGCCTCATTTTGCTCCCCTCTGGGTGGTCCAGAACACACAGCCTCCCCCTCTGCAACTCCGCTGAGCCATGCAACCTTCCACAGGTAGCGCGTGCCCCCAGCCACTGTCTCAGGCGTCGTCTAAAGCGTCCGCTTGTCTGTTCACCCCTGTGCCACTAAAACCGATATTGGTCAGGGAGCCCACTTCCAGTGGCTACCTTTGCCAGGACTGCTGTCTGTGGTCCAGACCTCAGGATTTCGCAAGTCGCTGCGAGATCCCAACCAGAGATAGGCGCTGAGATTTTCCAAGCTTGGGCTGGGAGTGTTCAGACTCTTGGCCAGTCCTAGGGACCACTGGTTAGCGCCTGTATGGAGCTCTATCAGGCGTGGTGGGGAGTGTGATTCAGACCCCGGTTGCACGTGGGTGCAGAGTGCAAAAGGCTATGGTTCTAGAGAGCGCCGCTGGCATCCACACCAGACTCCCTCGCTTGCAGGTGGGAGTGTGCCTAGCCAAGTGGTGGTGCAAGCAGCAGAAAGGGTGGGGGGCTCCGCTGCACTCTCTCTGGGTTGGGTGGTAACCGGCAGTGGCTGTCCTGGGTCCTTGTGTTTAGGCCTGTGCCCATGACTGCCTGATTCCACCAGCTGCCCCTTAAGATCTTTTGCTCCTTTTGAGTGCTTTTAACCAGACTCCAAGTTAAAGCTGGTCTCCAATCACAGGGCACTTTTGTATTGGGGTATTACTTTCCAATGGATTGCTTCTGGTGATTCCCTCCCCTTTCTGTTTATCCTCTGATATCAGTCTGATCATTCCCACTCCGTTTTACCTCTCCATTGATGTCTTCTGCCTCTGTAGAGATCCAGAAGTGTATAATATTACATCGCAGGCTGATTTCATGGGTGTTCAGAGTGTTCTGATAGATAATTAGCTCACTTTAGGGAACTGGTTGTAACAGGGTCTCCTCCTTTCTGCCATCTTGCCCCTCCTCCTACCTATGTGCATGTGTTTATACTCACCTTCCAGTTTTTAAAATATAATCCAAAAAAATGAGTGTTTCCAGAATGATCATTCATAGATAATGCTGGATAATGGAGGATGATGGAGATTTTTTTTTTTTTTTTTTTGGATGGCGGAGATTTTGATGCAGTTGATTTTCATTGACAGGGATTGTTTTGAAATTTAGTTTTATGCTCTTTGCTATGTGTAGATAAGTCCTACATAAGGCTTTCTCTGACTGAGTGATGGAATGTTGTGGCTCCTAAGGAATGTCTATATTCAGATGCTATTTTATCTACTGCATCTTTTAGATCAGTGGTCTCTGAGATCTGATATAATTTGGCATGACTGTAGAGACATTATAAAGATGTTGCCTTAGTATATATGGACTGTTCTAACAAAAATACCATAGATCTAGTGGCTTAAACAATAAACATTTATTCCTCACATTTCTGGAGCCTGAGAAGTCTGAGATCAAGGTGCTGGCAGGTTCCCTGGGTGGTAAGAGCCCACTTCCTGGTTCATAGATAGCCTACTTTTCACTGTATCCTTACATGGTTGAAAGGACAAGGGAGCCCCCTGGGGTCTCTTTATAAGGATACCCAGGGTTAAGATTTCAACATATGAATTTTGGGGGGAGCGATACAAAAATTCAGTCCATAACTCAGACAAAGTTTATTTTTAGTGCCTCCAGCCTTTCTGGTGCTTCCTGTCATTGAACCCAAAGCTTCCCAACTTATTCATTAAAACCCATTCACCAAGTTGAGCCCACAGAAGGGATTTCTATTCACCATTTTTCAGGGTCACTCCTGAGGGGGACTGTATTGTGGCAGCAGTATTTCCAGAAAAATGAATAAATCAGGCTGATTGATTTGTGAATCAAGCTTAGATTTTCCCTCTCCTTCATTAGTTGGATGATCATAAGGAACCTCCACAAAGGTATGAGTTGAGAGATTAGAATCAGTGCAACAGAGCTAGGTAACATGAAGGTCTGGGCCACTTGTTTGAGTAACTTACTTGTACCTTTTGGGCCTGCTCAGGTCTGATCCTGAAAATATCTTTTCCATCAGGTGATGAGTTGTTGCTGTGTCATTTTGACCACATCCCTTAGTGGCTGACAATTCTAAGCTCATTATGAGCATCTCTAACTGCATAGTAGCTTGATGTACCCTGGTTAGGAACTCAGACTCTATTAGGGCTCAGTACATGCTGGGAACTGTCTTTCTAATAGAGAACAGTGTTCTACTGCAGACAGCATAGCATTGCTCTAGAATCATAGGAGTCTGTACTGTGTTTGTCCTATTGAGATTGGCCAGGGAATACATAGGGTTTCCTTATGGATCCTGGGTACCTCTGATACCTTTGGATCTGCTGGATTGTACAGTCCAAGTGTCAGAGATGTTTCTTTCATAATTTGAATCTGCTGCAGAGCCATCTGTTGCTTTGGGTCTACTCATAACTGGCAGCCTCCCTAGTTACCAAGAAGTGATTTGGAACAATTTTGCTAAGTATGGTGTGCAGTCTGTAAAATCTGAAGAAATATGTATGTACTGTGCTTCTTTCTTAGTGTTAGGAAGGAGGATGCAGTAGCTTACCCCTTACTTTTTTAAAAATTATCATTTTACTTTTTTGGTTGCTTACCCTTTATTATTTTATATGCCCTTTATATACTTGTTCAGCATTCTGCCTCGGAATGACTTGGTCTCCCCTTCTACCTCTAGACCTTCCAATTAACCACAGTCAAAGTCTTAGTAAATGTTATGTTACAGCATGTCAAAGGTTATTACCACCCTGCTAAGTACTAAAAATGGGGTTATTGTTACCTCTAGCAGGCAAGTGATCCAATTCCAGAATTCCTTCCTGAGTATTTGATTCCTGGTACCACTTCTGATACCCCCTTTACTGGTTGGTTCTATCAGAAGTAGATGCTAAGATAAGGATTCATGTGCAAGTGGTTTATTTGGTAATATTGACAGAGGTTTGAGACAGTATTATATATATAGTATAATATATATAATATATATAAAATATATATCATATAAATATGTATAAAAATATGTATCATATATAAAATATAAATATATATAAAATATATAATTTATAAATATATAAAATATAATTTTATATTATATATGATATATATAAAAATATATAAAATATAAAATATGAATAAAATATATAAAATTTATATATAAATATGAAATATAACATATATAAAAAATATATATTTTATATAATATATTTATAATATATGAATTATATATAAATATTATATGTTGTATAAATATTATATTATGAGATAATAAAAATAAACATATATAATATGTATTATAAATAATATAAAAAGTATCCACAATAGTACTGAATCCTCCATGAACTATCAAAGCCACTGTGGTTCCCTTTGGTTATAGAGAGGAAAGCTTTTAGTACTTGCTATAATGAGTGACCAGATCAAAGAATTATGCAGTAAAGATAGTTAACAGAAAGGGTATTATTGTAATACCATGCTACTGAATAAATGAATGGCCAAGATGGATTAGATTAATATAATTTTAGGGAAACTTGAATTTTTCACTATTTCTACTATAATAAAAATTCTAGGAAATGTTTATGTCAAGTCTGTAAAACTTTGCATAAGTTAGGCCCTTCCCTCATATAGTAAGTCATTCCATTTCAAAAGTTCTGAATTTCCTCAGAATCCCACAATTGTCACTTAAATTTAGTTTTATTATGTATAAAATGCTATAATTGACTTTAAATATTTCTAAATATTATAGTATTCTACTGATAAACACAGTTTTTCTACTCTACTTCCTGAGTTGCCAAGAACATTTCTGAGGATCAGAATTTATATTTTCCCCCAAGAAGGCAGTCTAAAAAATGTAGAAGTTTCTAGAGATAATTTTTTTTTGCATAAATCCTCCATTTTTTTCCCCAAATGGCTTTATAAACACTTGTTTCCCTCAATAATAAATATAAAGTATTAATTGCTTCTATTTTAGGGAACAAAGAAAGTGGTCAATAGTTTGTTTGAAACTCTTTTAAAGATTTTATTTAACAATTAGTATGTGATAAAGAGCTTTTAAGAAAAGATAAATTCAGTCCTGAAGCAGTATATAATAGACATTTAAAAAAAATTTAAACTGCAAAACAAGGATAGCAAAGCTCTTGATTTGCCAGCTACACGAATCTTCAAGTAACATTTGCTAAAGTATATTTCCTTAATCTTCAGAAATTCTTTAAAAACAGCTAATAATGCATACAATGTAGTCCAAAATCTATAAATTCAAACTGTGTAGCTTCATGAACGGGGTGAATTTACTCCTGTTTAGAAGAGTTAAAAAGTATCTCTGTGATTATGTCACTTTGGGAGTGAGAGGAGAATCAATGTCAGAATATTGTTATGATAGTCTTTCTTTTCATAGAGCCACATTCAAAATGTTTACATTTTAAAAACTAAATATTCATGGGGTGCCTGGGTGGCTCAGAGGGTTAAGCCTCTGCCTTCAGCTCAGGTCATGATCTCAGGGCCCTGGGATGGAGCCCTGCGTCGGACTCTCTGGTTGGCAGGGAGCCTGCTTCCCCCTCTCTCTCTGCCTGCCCGTTTGTGATCTCTCACTCTCAATCTGTCAAATAAATAAAATAATTAAAAAAACCTGAATATTCCTGGTTATATTGTATAGTAAATGAGAGACAATTTGGTCCAGGTTACTATGACCGAGTCTTAATACTGTAATTATTAACTTTGTATTCTTAAGGAAGACAAAGTACTGAGTTAATTATGATTCCCTGAGTTGGTCTGAAGAGTAAAGAAGCTGAAGAGGAACAAACTCTGAGCCAGAAAAGAGCAGGAGGGAGAACATGGCAAGGGGACTCAGTCCAGTCAGGAGATGGGAATACTCTGAGTTCCTTTTGTAATTCTCAAATGATGGTTTGAGACTGACACTGGACTCCACAAGACTTCACTCTTAGGACTGCTTATTATTAAAAAAAAAATTGTTTTGGTTCCTCTGAAATTTTCCAAGCACCTGTCTTTACTACTCAAAATGTGGGCTGTGGACTAGCAACACTGACATCATTTGGGAGCTAGTTAGAAATGCAGAATCCCACATCTAGGGAATCAGAATTTGTATTTTAACATGATCTCTAGGTGATTTGTATGCACATTAATTTTGGGAAGCACTGGTCTGTCTCTTTGCCTTTTCTCTTGTGTTTTCCCTTTCCAATTTTTCAATTCACCTTCCAGCTCTACTATTGGATTTTTTTTTTAATTTGGTAAACACATTTAGCTTGCCAAGGCAATTTAAAAAATTCTCTGATTGCTCCATTGGCATAGAACCCAATTCTAATCTTTCTTAAATTGAGATACAATTGAGTATATAACATTAGTTTCAGGTATACAACATAATTTGATAATTTGTATGTGTTGTGAAAGGATCACGATATATCTTTGTTAACATACATCACCACACAGTTACAATTTTTTTCTTATGATTTTAACTTTTATAATATATTCTTTCAACAGCTTTCAGGTACGCAATATAGTATTATTAACCATAGTCACCATGTTGTACATTATATCTCCATGACTTACTTTATAATTGGAAGTTTATGTCTTTTGAACCCCTTTTCTCATTTTGCCTACCCCCCACCATATTTCCTTGCCACCCTGCCTTGCCTCTGGCAATCTGTTCTCAATATCTATGTCTGTTCTCAATATCTATGAATTTGGTTTTTTGTTTTTTTAGGTTCTACATATGAATGAAATCATATGGTACTTATATGTCTCTGCCAAGACATGGAAGCAACCTATTCTTATCTTATGGATACAATATATTTTCCACTCTTAATCTTAAGTAGGATAAAAATTAAGTTCTCTATTTTTCTGAATTATCAATGATCACTGGGTCAATTGTTTTATTTGTTTGCCTTAGTGTTTTGCATTTTTCTCAAAGTACTGGAGGTTCTTGATTGTGTATACATATGCATAGAGAAAGGTGTGGGTTAAGTCTGAAAGTGCTGACCATCTGTCCTTTGTATTAGGCAGAGAGGAACAGTCTGCAGGACACCTGTAGGAACCATTTCCAAAAGGATAAGAGATTTATTAAAATGGAACAGTGACAGAAGATCAGTTTCTTTTTTTCTTTAAGATTTTATTTATTTATTTATTTATTTATTTATTTATTTATGAGAGAGAGAGAGAGAGGTGGAACAGGGAGATAGGCAGAGGGAGGGGGCAAAACTTTTTAAAAAAATATTTTATTTACTTATTATGTGTGTGAGAGAGAGGCAGAACAGATAGAGGGAGAGGGAGAAGCAGGCTCCCCACTGAACAGGGAGTCCAAGGCAGGGCTCAGTCCCAGGTCTCTGGGACCATAACCTGAGATGAAGGCAGATACTTAACTGAATGAGCCACCCAAGGACCTCTGAAGATTGGTTTCTTTAGAACAGATGTGTTGGCTTATGAAAGGAAGTAAATACAACACCTCTGGCGGGGAGGGCCAGAGTGTTTTGAGAGGAGAGAGGGAAA
This sequence comes from Mellivora capensis, assembly GCA_004024625.1. Classification (NCBI taxonomy): domain Eukaryota; kingdom Metazoa; phylum Chordata; class Mammalia; order Carnivora; family Mustelidae; genus Mellivora; species Mellivora capensis. Next base: position 8,220 of record PISX010023694.1, read on the forward strand.
GCAGGAGAGGAGTAATTCTACTGGCAGACTTAGAAATCTTGCAGATTTTGGCTTATTTATTTATATTTAAAAAAAATTTTTTTAAATCAACATACAATGTATTATTTGTTTCGGGGTATAGGTCTGTGAATCTTCAGTCTTACACCATTCACAACACTTACCATAGCACATACCCTTCCCAATGTCCATAACCCAACCACCCCATCCCTTCCACCCCTCACCCCCTGCAGCAACCCTCAGTTTGTTTCCTGAGATTAAGAGTCTCTTATGATTTGTCTCCTTCCCCAGTCCCATCTTGTTTCATTTTTCCCTCCCTACCCCCCATGACCTCCTCCCCTGCCTCTCAAATTCCTCATATCAGGATCAAATTCCTCATATCAGAGAGATCAGTTGTCTTTCTCTAATTGACTTATTTTGCTTCCTGCTCTCTTTCCATTGCCATCCTCTTTACCTCCTGGCTTGGCTCTTGGGTCTCATATGGAAGGCAGCTATGCTCACCACTATACCACCAACGCTGCACTTGGGTCTCATATGGGTTCACTTAGATGAACCAGGGACTGCCTTTGTGGCAGGCTAACCTGTGAACTTTCTAGGTTGCTGCTTTTTCTTTCCATCTTCTAGAAAAATCATTAAGATCTCTACTCAGTTATAATAGGAAATAGTTCTCTTTCCTACTATTAGTGCTCCTAGAATTTTGTCATTTGTATTTATTTTTTACTATGCTTTCATTGGAATTCTAGAGATTAAGAGGTAGATAAGTGCATTTGGTTCTTAATCTTTACCAGAAGATTATGTTTTTTGATGGTGACAGAATATTTTTATGCAAATTTTATCCTTTATAACTCACCAGGTAATCTTGAAATTTTTCCAAAAATGATAACAAGTTCTGTGTTGACATAATTTTCATATAGTTCCACATAGCAAGGAAGAAGCTACAGCTGATCCTGACCAGAATATCAAACAACTGAAACAGAATAAAATGATTTTGTTCATGCATCACTGTTCATGTATGCATGTGCACACACACACTTTTCTCTGGGCAGGTAAGCATGCACAATACAAACTGGATAGTGATTGGCACTTGAGTGATAACAAAATGATCATGTTTTGAATTTTTATTAAAAGAAGTATACTTTTTATCATCTCAGAATAGAGCTATAACTTCTATTTCACAACTTATAGGCTTGGTTTTATATACTTTTGACAGTAATTTCATATTTTTGACATTATAATTTCTTTTTCCCTTGAGAAGTTGTGTGTAGGTGGGCTATTTACTTTTTCCAAGATAAGTCATCCCAATCTTACCCATATCAAGACAATTTTTTCTTCTACCTATGGACAATGCTTTGAAGTCTTCATTCTTTTCTCCACCATTCATGCTTTGAATGCTATTCATGTGGACCTTTGTAAAGCAATGTAAGGATCATTTCATTTCCCCCCCCCCATATGGTATTCTAATTGTTCCAGCTATATGAATTGAAAAGAACATCTTTCTCTGCTGCCCTGTGATGCCACCTTTATTATAAATCAAATGTTCGTGTATGAGTAGGTCTATTTCTGGGCTTAATAAATGTTTACTTTCTACAATGGACCTAATTTTTCTCACAAACTTCATTGTGGTGGCCGGTGGGGATAAAAAGGAACAAACTATAACTTTCTAATAAATTGAATCTGAGTCTGCCAGTTAAAACTGTCTTTTAGGGGGGCACCTGGGTGGCTCAGTCATTAAGCGTCTGCCTTTGGCTCAGGTCATGATCCCAGGGTCCTGGGATCAAGCCCCACACTGGGATCCCTGCTGGGAGCCCTCTCCCACTCCCCTGCTTGTGTTCCCTCTCTTGCTATATCTCTCTATGTCAAATAAATAAACAAAATCTTTGAAAAAAAAAACCTGTCTTTTAGGAAACTCACTCTTAGTATGTGCTCAGAATCTCAGATTTCTTCCCATTCCCCTTGCTTCTCCCCAAAATGGTGTCTGGATATCTGGGGGCATTACCATGACATTATTGTACTGGGGAGGAAGGATCTTAGTCTGCCAATAGGTCCTTTGCTATCCTTTGTGACTTTTTGGTTCCTACTTCAGTATATGCATCATGATCTTGGCCTCATGGGCTGGGATCTAGTGATGTGTGGCAGACAAAATTGCATTTTGTTTCTTTACATCAGACAGAACCTGGTCACCCTTGCAGATTTGGCACCACTGTGGTTCACCTGAGCTGCAATCCTTTCTGAGTCTGAGCCATGATCTTCCCTTTCCCTACAGCCCATGACTATCCAGCTTACAGCCTCTGGAATGGTCGTATTGCGCATCACCAGGGTGATTCCTTAAGAGCACCATAGGCCCTGCCCCTGCTGGGCTTTCAGTAACTTTGAGGTTTCTTCTCTATTACCTAACACCAAGGAGGGCAAAGGAGTTACTCCAGCCCAGTGTCTGCCTGTTGATGCATATCCCACTAATACTGTTTTAATGCAGCTTCTTGCACTGATATGGAGCCATCCTGTGTTCTAGTCTCCTCCTACAGTTCCAAATGAGGTATGTCACACAAATCCCTCAATTCAGATATACCTCCCCACCTGGAATTTTGTACCAGGTGTATATGACTGATGCTCTTCTCTATTTCTGCTCTCTTCTTTCTGCAGTCCATAGGCCTAAATGGGTGGGCTTTCCTTCCTTGTATGTGTAGGGATGGTTTTTTTTTTTAAATTATGTTATGTTATTCACCATACAGTACATCATTAATTTTTGATATAGTGTTCCATGATTCATTGTTTGCATATGACACCCAGCGCTCTGTGCCTGTAGGGACAGTTTTTATTTCACACCCGAGTTACCTCTACTCATGTCTCAGAGACAGAGTTCTGGCTCTTGATATGTTAATTGAAGCTTAAAGAATTGATAAGATGTTCCTCTTTCAACTAAGGCTAGCTTTCAAGACCATTCTCTTGTTAGTGATTTTTAAAAAATATGATTTGGCAGTTAACGCTGAGCAATGACTTTATTATTCTAGCTGATGTCAGCCTTTTCTTGGGCAGCAAGTCATAGGACAGTATGACTTACAGGATGTGAAAGTGCATCTGAAAACATTTCAAAAAATATTATCCCCATTGCACTACTGAAAAAGAGAAAAGAAGAAAAAAAGACCCCCTCATTTTCCATATATGAGTGCCAAATAAGTAAAAATGAAACCTGAAAGGGAAGCTTGGAAACAGAATTGTGAATCTGTCATTTAAGCAAGGACACCTGCATGGGAATTCATTTTCTACATGAAAGCAGCTGCAGAGTTTTAACATTCTAAGGAAACAGGGAAATCACCTGTGCAAATAGATCATGCTGATTTGATTGTAGCAGAGGCAAATATCACATTATGCACGTATAAAATAACAAAACTTGGTCTGCAATCTGTTAAGAAACACTGTGATAAACATGATAAGTTAAAAAAAGGCCTGTTTGTTATAAAACTTTAGAAAATACTAATAAAGATAAAGAAATAAAAAACTACCCATAATCCCCACCATCAGAGACTGTTTCCAGTCCTTGTTTTTTATGATGATCAAAGGAATTATTGAGAGGGAGAACTGAAGGAAATAGAGAGGCTAGCTCATTCAAAAAAAGCAGGGAGCTGTGGGTAAGGGGGAAAAAAGCATGAAGGGAAAAAGCATGAAGGAAAACTAACCTGTCCAGAGAAATTTGGAAATGTTTTGCTGGGAAGTTTACAGGATGGGTGGAAAAGAGACTTTGGGGACAATTTCCATGTGTAGGAAGGAGAGTACAAAGACCAGGGAAATGAAATTTTAAGTTTTTCTTTTAACTTAGTTCCATTAAGCGTGGACCCATTGAGGAATATTACAGAAGCTGCCGCTTTTCTCCAGTTATATATTTAAAGGTATCACAATACTCTATTGTAAGTCTCTTCAACAAATGGTATTGGGAAACTGGACAGCCACATGCAAAGGAATGAAACTAGACTATTATAATATACACAAAAATTAATTAAAGATTTGAATGTAAGACCTAGAAGAAAACATGGGGGTAAGCTCTTTGACCTTGGTCTTGGTGATGATCTTTTAGATCTGGCTCCAAAAGCAAAGGCAACAAAAGCAAAAATAAATGAGACCACATCAAACTAAGTAGCTTCTCACAACAAAGGAAATTTCATCAATAAAATGAGGCAATCTGCTGAATGGGAAAAAATGTTTGCAAATCATATACCTAATAGGAGGTTAATATCCAAGATATATAAAGTACTCCCCCAACTCAATAGCAAAAAAAAAAAAAATCAATGAAAAATTGATAGAGGATCTGAGCATCTGAATAGACATCTTTTTTCCAAAGAAGACATGGATGGCCAACAGAGACATAATCACTAATCATCAGGGAAATGCAAATCAAAACCACAATTAGATATCACTTCACACCTGTTAGAATGGTTATCATAAAAAAGACAAGGGATAACAAGTGTTGGCAAGGATGTGGAAAGAGAGGAATCCTGGTGCACTGTTGGTGGAAAAGTAAACAGTATGAAGGGTCCTCAGAAAATTAAAAAAATAGAACTATCATATAATCTAGCAATTCCACCTTTGGGTATTTATCTGAAGTAATTGAAAACACTAATTTGAAAAGATATACACACCCCTGTGTTCATCAAAACATTGTTTAACAGTAGCCAAGATAGGGAAATAGCCTGTGTCTGAGGGATGAATAAGGAAAAGGTGATATATACAATGAAATACTACTCAGCCATAAAAAAGAACGAAACCCTGCCATTTGTGACAATATGGATGGATCTTGATGGTATTATGCTAAGTGAAATAAGTCATACAGAGAAAGACAAATACATATGATTTCACTTATCTGTGAAATCTAAAAAACAAAACAATGAAAAAAATCTCATAGATACAGAGAATCGAATGGTGGTTGCCAGAGGAGAGGGGAATTGGAGTGGTGGGTGAAATGGGTCAAGGGAATCAAAATGTACAAACTTACAGTTAGGAAATAAATAAGTCATAGAGATATAATGTATAGCATTGTGATCATAGTCAATAATATTGTACCGCACATTTGAAAGTTGCGAAGAATGTAACTCTTTGAAGTTCTCATCACAAGGAAAATAATGTTTTAAATTTTGTAGTGATGGATGTTAATTAGACGTACTGTGGTGATCATTTTGCAATGTATACAAATAATGAATTACTATGTTATATACCTGAAATGACTATAATGTTTATGCCAATTATACCTCAATAAAAAAGAAATATCCTCAAAAAATACCGTATTGCATATCTGAAAGTTGCTAAGAGAGTAGATCTTAAATGTTATCATCACAAGAAGAAAATTAGTAGATAATAACTAGACTTACTGTGGTTATTTTGTAATATATACAGATATTGACTCATGTCATACACCTGAAATGAATATAATAAAAAAAACAAGGTATCACAAAGCTAATAAGAATTGTGAAGGATTTGGGGGCTAAGATCTGGGAGAAGAAATAAACCCAAAGAAGCAAGTAAGGAATTTGGGGCCACTTTTACACTAAGGAGCTCTGCTTATTCAGTAAGAAGTAAATGAAAGTTAGCAGTTTTGATAGTTTCCCAGAAATAGGGAGGCAAAAATGGAAGGTTAAGGCAAGCCAAGCAGAGACCCTGATAATTCTTGCATACTTGGAGTTGGGACTTTGAAAGAATTCACCCTGAAAGTAAGAGAGGATGGGAAATAGACTGCTCCTTGTAGGAACTATAGCTCAGATTTGAATCATCTCATTCCCTGGAATTGGATTACAGTGACTTCGGATTTGTAGTTTTTTTTTTTTTTTTTTAACAATGTGCAACAAATAAATGTAAATCTTCCTGAGAGAAAAAATAAAATCACCCACTGTGTCAAATTTTCCTTACAATTTTCTTTTAAAGTATATAAAAATTTCTGTCAGTTTACAACCTTTCCAACACCTTTGCAGTTCTTAATTTTTGCTAATTTAGTGGATTTAAAATTAGATCTCATTAATGTCTTTACATTTTTTCTGATTAAAGCTGAGCATCTTTTGTAAAATGTTTGAGTGTTTGTTCCTATCTTTTGCCCATTTTCTATTGGGCTTCTGTCTTCTTCCTATTGATCTGTAGAAGTTCTTTATAGTGTGTGGTAATTCTTTGTCATTTATATATGTTAAAAATATCTTCTTCCACTTGCTTTTCTCTTCTTTGATGTTTATGATGAATAAAAATTTTAAATTATATTGTAGTTATATTTAGTTTTCTGTTATGATGAGTACCTTCCCCATCCTTTTAAAGAAATCCTTCCCTCTCCTCAGGTGACTATGATATTCTCTGTATTTTCTCTCAGGTATTTTAAAACATCAGTAATAAAGGGCATTCTTTTCTTAAAAAAATGATTTTAAAGGGAATGTTTCAGAGTTTTGTAACTTCTTTTTTTTTTTTTTTAAGATTTTGTTTATTTTTTTGACAGACAGAGATCACAAGTAGGCAGAGAGACAGGTGTAGAGATCAGGGGAAACAGACTCCCTGCTGAGCAGAGAGCCTGATGTGGGGCTTGATCCCAGGACCTTGAGATCATGACCTGAGCTGAAGGCAGCAGCTTAACCAACTGAGCCACCCAGGCGCCCCTGTAACTTCTTTTTATCAGGTTAAGAATGTTTCTTCATCCATTTTCCAAAAGTTTTCTTTTAAATGATGAATAGATATTGAATTTTGTTTTTTTTTCTGCATTTATTTGAGATCATTACACTTTTCCCCTCTTAATCTCTTTTCTGCTGGATCTAATTTGTACTTGAACCTAATCATTCAATTTTTAGTTTCCTATCTATCTATTTATTTGTTTTATTTCTAACAGTTCTGTTTGGCTACTTTTGTAAATTACCTGATCATTTTTACAATCTCATGTTGATTGTTCATTTTCATGATTTCATCTTCTGTTTCTTTGGACATTTTATATAATTATTTGTATTTGGCATTTTATATTCCCCACGTGATTTCTTTTTTCCCTCCATATGATTTCTTTGCAGGTCCAAATATAATGTTTATCATTTCTTCATTCTCTCTGGATAGCTTAATTCTTTGTATAGTTGTTGACTGTGAGTTCATATTTGTTGATTTCATCCCTGGAAATCCTAAGAGCTTGAAGTAGTGATCAGTTACTCAGGTGAATATTTTATATTGCATCTACAGGGAGTTGGGGGATGGCCACCTTACAGGGTCCCAGGAGTAAGTCTTGAGGTTTCAGGTTCGTTTTTCCACTGAATTGTTCTCTTAACTGCTGGAGTAGTGTCATCTATTGACTTCTGGAAAAATCTTGGTTCTCTACTCTCCTTAAAGCTTACTGTTCTCAGCTCTGAATTGTGTATGTGTGTACATGGTGTGGTAGGTATGTTTATGTGAGAGAGAGAACAAGAAATCCATCCTTAATGATTTCACTTACTTCCTATGAACCTAGAAATGCATGAAGGAATATTAAAAAGAACCTGTTGTTTATGAGTGAAGGACCATTTGAAATAGCTGCCCAAAGTAGATGTTTCTTTCTTTGTTTTAAATTGAAGTTAGTTGACATACAGTATCATATTAAATAGGAATTTAACATTTATATGCATTATGAAGTGATCACCACAATAAGTCTAGTTACCATCTGCCACATAGTTATTACAGTATTATTGACTATATTCCCTAAGCTGTACTTTACATTACCATGACTTATTTATTTTATAAATGGAAACTTGTTCTTTTTAATTGCCTTCACCCATTTTGCATATCCCTCTAGCCCTTCCCCTCTGGCAACCACTGATTTATCTCTGTATTTATTAATCTATTTGTTTTGTTTGTTCATTTGTTTTGTTTTATAGAATTAACAGATAAGTGAAATGGTATGATATTTTTCTTTCTCTGTCTGACTTATTTCACTTAGCATAATACCATCAAGGTTCATCCATATTGTCACAAATGGCAAGGTTTCATTCTTTTTTATGGCTGAGTAGTATTCTGTATATATGTGGATGCAAAATGAGTGAACCTTTTAGAGTTTCTAAAAGAGAAAAATGAAAGAAGAGAGTTTTATTCAAGCCCAAGTTAAGATAGCTGCCAGGAATACACAATATTCACAAAGAAGAGAGTGCTCCAGTAAGGGAACATTTGGTATAGAATTATATGCATTTTTACACAAAAAGTTATGAAATTTTTGACAAAGACCATTTCAGAAAGTTGCAGACCTTATCTTAAGTTTCTAGTATATGCAGGGCTGTATGAGTTTAATCTTATGGGAACCAAGGAAGTTTCTTACTTTTTCTTATCTTTTGTGTTCAGGATGTTCCTTTTTGATTATTTTCTCTAACAAAGCAGATGTACAATGTATGCTTGGGGCAGAAAGAGTCCATGCTTTAAGGTTTTTCCAAGTCATTCTGACCTTGGTAAATTAAAGTATAGCTTCCTTGGGAGCCCAGGAGCAGAGCCTATAAACATTAAAAGTTGAAAATATCCTTTATCACATATAGTAATTTTCTTTATCCATTCATTCCATGTTGAACACTTAGATTATTTCTGTATCCTGACTATTGCAAATAATTCTGCAATAAACATGAAAGTACATGTATCTTTTCAAATTAGTGTTTTTAATTTCTTCAGGTAAATACCCAGTGGTGGAATTGCTGGATTATATAGTATTTCTAGTTTTTAAATTCAAGTATTGTTAACTTACAATGTTATACTAGCTTCAGCTGTATAATATAGTGATTCAACAAGTATGTATGTTATGCTCTGCTTACCACAAGTGTAGCTACCATCTGCCATATAACCCTAATGCAATAAATACCATCGACTATATTCCCTATGCTGTAACTTCTATCCCCATGACTTATTCTAAAACTGGAAGTCTGTATCTCCCATACCTCTTCACCAATTTTTCCCATCTTCCAGCCTCTGTCTGGCAACCATAAGTTTGTCTTCTATATTTATGGGTTTGTTTTTGATTTTTGTTTTATTGACTTGTTTTTTAAATTCCACACATAAGTGAAATTATATGGTATTTGTCTGACTTATTTCACTTACCGTAATACACTCTGGGTCTACACATGTTGTCACAAATGACAAGATCTCATCCTTTTTATGGCCGAGTAACATTCCATTATACATATGTATATACATGTGTATACCCTCCCCCCCACATCTTCTTTCTCCACTCATTTTTCAATGTACACTTGGGTGCTTATATATCTTGACTATTGTAAAAAATGCTGCAACAAACATAGGGTGTACATATATTTTCAAATTAGTGTTTTTAATTTCTTCAGATAAATACCTAGAATGTAATGATTGGATTATATGGTATTTATATTTTTAATTTTCTGAGGACCATTCCTACTGCTTTCCACAGTGATTGCACCAATTTATATTCCCACCAACAGTGACAATTGAACAAGGATTCCTTTTTTTCTACATCTTTACTAATACTTGTTATTTCTTGTCTTTTTGATTCTAGCCATTCTGACAAGTATGAGGTAATACTACATTGTAAGAACAAATATTGTTAAAATGTCTATATTATCCAAAGCAATCTACACATTTAATGTAATCACTGTTAAAATATCACCACCATTTTTCAAAGAGCTAGAACAAACAATCCTAAAATTTGTATGGAACCACAGGAGACCCCAATTGCCAAAGTAATCTTGAAAAAGAAAAACAGAACTGGAGGCATCACAATTCTGGACTTCAAGCTGTATTACAAAGCTGTAGTCATTAAGACAGTATGGTACTGGCACAAAAACTGACACATACATCAGTGGAACACTCTAGAGCACCCAGAAATTGAGCCACCACTATATAGTCAGCTGATCTTCAACAAAGAAGGAAATAATATCCAATGGTAATAAGATAGTCTCTTCCACAAATGATGTTGGGAAAATGGACAGCGACATGCAGAAGAATGAAACTGTATGATTTTCTAAGCCATACACAAAAATAAAATCAAAATGGATGGAAGACAGAATTTTGAGAAAGGAAACAATCAAAATCCTAGAAGAAAACACAGGCAGCAAACTCTTTGACCTTGGCCACAGCAACTTCTTACTAGAAATGTCTCCAGCACAGGGGAAACAAAAGCAAAAATGAATTATTGGGACTTTATCAAGATAAAAAGCTTCTGCACAGCAAAGGAAACAGTTAATAAAACTAAAAGGCAACCTATGGAATGGGAGAAGATATTTGCAAACAACATATCAGATAAATGTATCCAAGATCTATAAGGAACTTATCAAACTCAATACCCAAAGAACAAATAATACAATCAAGAAATGCGTAGAAGACATGAACAGACATTTCACCAAAGGAGACATACAAATGGCCAGCAGACACATGAAAAAATGTTCAACATCACTTGGCATCAGAGAAATACAGATCAAAACCACAAAAAGATACCACCTCACACCAGTTAGAATGGCAAAAATTAACAACTCTGAACTTAAGAAACAACAGATGTTGGCAAGGATACAGAGAAAGGGAACCTTCTTGCAGTCTTGGTGGGGATGCAAACTGGTGAAGCCACTCTGGAAAATTGTATGCAGGTTCCTCAAGAAGTTAAAAATGGAACTACCCTGCCACCCAGCAATTGCCCTACGAAATATTTATCCAAAGGACACAAAAATACAGATTTGAAGGGGCATATGCACCCTGATGTTTAAAGCAGCATTATTAACAATAACCAAACTGTGGAAAGAGCCTAAATGTCCATCAATTGATGGAAGGATATATATATATATATATATATATATATATATATATATATATATATATGATGGACTATTACTCAGCCATCAAAAAGAATGAAATCTTGCCATGTGCAATGTTATGGATAGAACTAGAAAGTATTATGCTAAGCAAAATAAGTCAGTCAGAGAAAGACAATTCTACATATGATTTCCCTCATATGTGGAATTTAAGAAACAAAACAGATGAACATAAGGGAAGGGAAAAGAAAAAAGAGAGGCTCCTGGGTAGCTGAGTGGGTTAAAGCCTCTGCTTTCGGCTCAGGTCATAATCCCAGGGTCCTGGGATCGAGCCCCACATCGAGCTCTCTGCTCCGCGGAGAGCCTGCTTCCTCCTCTCTCTCCCTGCCTGCCTCTCTTGCCTACTTGTAATCTCTGTCTGTCAAATAAATAAAAAAAAAAAAAAAAAAAAAAAAGAAGCAAGCCATAAGAGACTCTTACCTATAAAGAACAAACTGAGGGTTGATGGAGGGAGGTTAGTGGGGGATGGGTTAAATGGGTCATGGGTGTTAAGGAGGGTACGTGTTGTGATGAACACTGGGTGTTATACGTAAGTGGTGAATCACTAAACTCTATGCCTGAAACCAATTTTCCATATATGTTAATTAACTTGAATTTAAATACAAACTTGAAATTAAATGTATTTTCCTAATGATTATTGATGTTGAGCATCTTTTCATGTGTTTGTTAGCCTTCTGTATGTTCTTTGAAAAAATTTCTATTCAGGTCTTCTGCCCATTTATATGTATGTGTGGTATATATGTATATGTATATATGTTTGTATGTATGTGTATATGTATGTCTGTAAGCTCTACAACCAAAGGGGGGGCTTAAACTCACAATACTGAGATCAAGAGTCACATGCTCTACCAACTGAACCAGCCAGGCACCACTTCCTATTTTTAAATCATATTATTTATTTTTTTGGTGTTGGGTTGTATAAGGTCTTTATATATTTTGGATATTAACCCCTTATCAGATATTTCATTTGAAAATATCTTCTTCCATTTACTAGGTTGTAGTTTTACTTGTTGATGGTTTACTTTACTGTGCAAAAACTTTTTGTTTTGACGGAGTCCCAGTAGTTTATATATGCTTTTATTTCTCTTGCCTTAGGAGACATATCCAGAAAAAATGTTGCTATGGCTGATGTCAAAAAATTTATTGCCTATATTTTCTTCTAAGAGTTTTATGGTTTCAGGTTCCATATTTAGGTCTTTAATCCATTTTGAGTTTATTTTTGTGTATGGTATAAGAAAGCCCAGTTTCATTCTTTACATAGCTATCTAGCTTTCCCAGCACCATTTACTGAAGAGACTATCTTCTCACTTTATATTCTTGCCTTCTTTGTTGTAGATTAGTTGGCCATATAAGCACTGGTTTATTTCTGGGCTCCCTCTTTTGCTCCATTGATATATGTGTCTCTCTTTGTGCCAGTACCATACTGTTTGACTACTACAATTTTATAGTATATTTTGAAATCTGGAATTGTGATCCCTCAACTTTGTTTTGCTTTCTCAATATTGCTTTGGCTACTTGGGGTCTTTTGTGGTTCCATACAAATTTTAGGATTATTTGTTCCAGTTTTGTGAATAAATGCTATTGGTGTTTTAATAGGGGTTCATTGAATTTATAGATTCCTTTGGGTACTATGAACATTTTAACAATATTCTTCCAATCCATGAGCATGGAGCATCTCTCCATTTGTTTGTGTTGTTTTAAATTTCTTTCATCATTGTCTTATAGTTTTCAGTGTACAGGTCTCTCATCTCCTTGGCTAAGTTTATTCCTGGTATTTTGTTCTTTATGGTAATTGTAAAGTGAATTGTTTTCTTAATTTCTCTTTCTACTGCTCTGTTATTAGTGTATAGAAATGCAACCATTTTCATATTAATTTTGTATTTTGCTTCTTGTTTTATTTTACAAGTTTACTGAATTCAATTATTACTGATAGTTTTATTATAATAATTTTTGGTAAAGTCTTACAGTTTTCTATACATAATATCATGCCACCTGCAAATAGTGACTGTGTAACTTATTCATTACCACTATGGATGCATTTTATTTCTTTTTCTTGTCTGATTGCTGTGGCTAGGCTTTACAGTATTATGTTAAATAAAAGTAGCTAGAGTTTTGTTCCTGATTTTAGAGGAAGAGCTCTCAGTTTGTCACCATTGAGTATGGTGTTAGCTGTGGGTTTTTCATATATGGCTTTTATTATGTTGAGGTATGTGCCCTCCAAACCCACTTTGTTGAGTAGTATTTCTATTTTAATTTTCTGAGGAGCCTCCATACTGTTTTCCATAATGGCAGCACCAATTTACATTCCCACCAACAGTGCAAGAGGGTTCCACTTTCTCCACATTTTTACAGACACTTGTCTTTTTTATACTAGCCATTCTGACTGGTGTGAGTGATATCTCATTATGGTTTTAATTTGCATTTCTCTGATGATGAATGACGTTGAACATCTTTTCATGTGTTTGGTGTCCAACTGTATATCTGCCTTGAAAAAGTGTCTTTTCAGGCCCTCTGATCATTTTTAAATTTTTTGTTATTGAGTTTTATGAGGTCTCTTTTTTCCCCCCCAATTTTGGATGTTAACCCCTTGGATATATCATTTGCAAATATTTTCTCCCATTCACTACATTACCTTTTCATTTTGATGATGGTTATCTTCACTATGCAAAAGCTTTTTTGTCTGAGGAATCCCAGTTGTTTATTTTTGCTTTCATTGCCTTTGCTTGAGGAGACAGACCCAAAGAAATATTGCTATGGCTGATGGTTAAGACTTTACTGTCTATGTTTTTTAAGGAGTTTTATGGTTTTAGATCTTACATTTAGACCTTTATCCATTTGAGGTTTATTTCTGTATATGATGTAAGGAAGTGATCAAATTTCATTCTTTTGTCTGTAGTTGTCCAATTTTCCCAACACTATTTATTGAAGACTGTCTTTTCTTTGCTGTATATTTTTATCTCCAATGTCTTAGATACCTTTTAGGAAGTTTTGTGTTTTACATTTAGGCCCATGATCCATTTTGAGTTAATTTTTATGAAGGGTGGAACTTCCTTTCTTCATACTCTTATTCATCCCCTCTTAGATTTGCCATTGCCCTTTGTCTTTTTGAAATAATCTTTTGCCTTTATGGTTTACATATAGGTCCTCTTCTTCCATAAAGACTTTCCATAGAGGCTTTTTTCCTTTTCTTTTCTTTTCTTTTCTTTTCTTTCCTTTCCTTTTCTTTTCTTTTCTTTTCTTTTCTTTTCTTTTCTTTTCTTTTCTTTTCTTTCTTTCTTTCTTTCTTTCTTTCTTTCTTTTCTTCTGAACTTGCTTAATACTTATCTCTAGCAATCTTGTGCCATTTGTTTTGCTTTCTACTAGTTATTTTTGTGTAATATTTTGTATATAGTTAGCCTTCTAGCCAGAATAAGATCCTGGAAGGTAGGTTTATCAATTTGAATAAATATGTTTCTACCATTCCCAGAAATGGCCAAAGCTCTCTCTTCTTTCCAAGGCTAGCTGACTCTCTTCACTTCCAGTCTTTTCTAACAATCACTATTGCTTCTGGTGATTTAATTTTCACAAGAAAGTGAGGGAAAATAATATCTTAATAATCTCAGTATTTGTTGATGTTAACATGGAAAATATTTTGCTGGATGGTGTTGGGACTGAGAAGAATGATTAAACATGGTGTCTGTGCTTCAGGGAATCAGAATCTAGATAGACAAGACCATACTGACCAAGACTGGAAAATTGTTTTTAGTTGTAGCAGCAAGTCAATACTACTGGTTGGGATTATGCATGAATCAAAGAAAAACTCATGGATGCTTGTTCCAAAGGCTTGGTATTGCTATGATTTTGTATACAGATGTTAAGAGTAGAATTGGAAATGTAACCAAACACTATTTTTATGTGTCTTACTTTGTGGGTTACTTCTAAAATGAATAGCAATATTATAATTAGAAGTAATGTAAATCACATTTTGTATAACATTTTATATATAATTTTGAATTTATGTCTTTTTATAGTGGTCTATTTTAGGCATAAGGACTTTGCATCATCAAATTTTGTGGAGTTATAATTTTCTATTATTGTCAGGAAATGGTTAACACAAACTTTATGAAATAAATATATTAGAATTTTTCAAATGTAGTGTTTTCTTGAGGCAAGGAGAGAAGAAGACTGACTTCTCTAGATTTGTTCATTGAGAAAAGGAGTACAATTGTGACATCAAGATGGCTTTACTTGATGATTGCTTCAGGGGATACCTAAAAGGTATATAATAGGTATAAATATGTATATATATAATACCTATATATAGGTAATAATCTTTGGGATGGGCAGATGAAGATAAGAAAATGAAAGGAAAGATTGAGGGAACTGCATATGTGAATAGGATACTAAGAACTCATGCAAATGATTTCATTTTTAAATCAATATAAATTTAAAAGAAGGTAGGGATGCCTGGGTAGCTCAGTTGGTTAAGTGTTGGACTCTTGATTTTTGGCTCAGGTCATGATCTCAGTGTTGTGAGATCAAGTGGTGCATCAGGCTCCATGCTCAGTAGGAATCTGCTTGAGATTCTCTTCCTCTCCCTATGCCCTTCCCCCCACTTGCACATGCATGCTCTCTCTCTGTCTCCCTAAAATAAATAAATAAATAAATCTTTAAAAATAAGGTATATTTGTTATTATTTAAGGAACTAAAAGTTAACAATTTGCTGGAACAGCAGGACAAAACTCCTAGAGTATTATCACCTGAAGAAATCTTACCAGACAGCCTTTTGATTAAGCATGGAGTGATAGAATAAAGCAGCGACCAGTAAAGTCAGCTTTAATGTAGAGCTTTGCCATTGATCAAACTTAATATTTTATATACTCTGAGAAGGTAAGAAGCAACAATAAGGACAACAACAGCATTATGTTGAAATTCTGGGTACATGAAAGCAAAAATGAGAAACAAGGTTTGAGTACTATTTTTTGATAAAAATACTCAAAACTAATAATTTTATATGTTAATAGAATATGTTTATTCAGGTAAACTTACACCACTTCAGGTTTCTAATTCTTATCTTTGGGAACCAGCATGTATAGTAACACTCTGATTCAACTATGATCTATTAGACTATAAGCTATCTTTTAGTGAGAATAATTTCTGTTTTGCTCATCCTCATGTCTCCAGTACCCGGTATAATGCTTAGCATTGTAGAAGTTTCTTAATCAATATTTTTAAAAGAATAAATGTTTAGCTGTTGTTTGGCTTGAAGCAAGCAATTAGGCCAAAGAATTTTCCAAGACTTCAGAAAATTGTCATGAAATTGATGCAGTAAGCCTCACATTTTACTCATGGGAAAACGGGGGATATCTCTCAGTGTGCATTTAATCTTAATTTATACACAAATTCAATAGTCTGTGTTTTTACTTCTTTTTTTTTTAAAAGATTTTATTTATTTATTTGAGAGAGAGGCAGTGAGAGAGCATGAGCGAGGAGAAGGTCAGAGGGAGAAGCAGACTCCCCGTGGAGCTGGGAGCCCAATGCGGGACTTGATCCCGGGTCTCCGGAATCATGACCTGAGCCGAAGGCAGTCGTCCAACCAACTGAGCCACCCAGGCGTCCCTGTGTTTTTACTTCTATGTCCATATCAGAGGAGAAGCAGCTCATTTGAATTGTTAAAAAGAAGATGTTAATAGACATTGAACAGTCATTCCTCTCCTGCTTTAGTCAAACATTAGCATTTTCACCATTAGCTCAATCTTCCCAGATAGATAAGTGTTGATTGTGCTCATCTAGTCATGGTGGTCATTCCTTGACAACTTAGTCCTAGGCAGGAGTTTTAATTATGGGTAGTGACACAGGAGAACTCTCTATGAGTTCTTGGGAAGATTTTCTTTCTTTTAAAATAGGACACAAGACAGGGAAATTGCAGATTATACTTTTGCTTGATGTTGTCTACACATGATAAGATATCTGATAGGGCCTTCCTGGATCTGTAAGGGGAAAACCAAGAGAATTGTACCAGAATTGAACTGGAGCTCTGACTTTGCTGAACCAATGAATTTATAAGTCCTTGAGATTACCTCAGGTTTTTCAGTTGGTGAGATAATGTGTCTTTAAAGTCACCTTTAACAGAGTCTTCTTACTCATAGCTGAAAGCATCCTTACTGACTTAGGAAAGTAAGTGACAGCAGAAAGAAAAGAATTATGGACTTAGAATGAGTCTTAGAGACCATTTACTCCAACCCCTTTCCTCTACATGGAGGACTGACAATCTGATAGTGAGGCAAACAGAAAAATGCACACAACAAGTATAATCACTAGTAAATGACAGTATTCTGGGACCACTGAGAAGCAGAGGTAAATTATCATATATAACTCAGTGGGTCCAGAAGACATCTTCTTCACAAAAGAATTCTAAGTCAGTAAAGGACAAATTATTTTCTATCTGCTTGGATTAAGATGGCAAGCAATAGCTGTATAAAGATTTCTATTCTAGATGATAAAAATAAAAAATACTTTGCTATTTAAAGCTATAAACTCAGCTCCTTAGAGTGAGTAATTTCCTGAGGTTTTAGATACCTGAGAACTAACTTCTTTAGATAGTTATCTGAATGGAATTCACAAACAAATGGAAGGTATAGGAAATCCTCAATTTCTGTAAGTCTGTGTTCATAGAGCGAAATTTTGTGTTAATTGTTTGAAACTTGAAATGTATATGCCTGCAGATATCAGGATACCAACAGTAGGTAGTTTTCCAGGTTATCTTGATAGATACTTACCCCAGGATAAGTACATACATATGTATTTATGTATGGGTAGGTACATACACTCACAATAAAAACATTATTGTTAATTCTTGCTAACCTATATTATGCTTATTTCTTGAGTCTCTTTTAATTCCTGGTTATTTTTTAACTCACTTTTAAGCTTACATTTTAGGATTCAACCTGTTTTAGCTTTATTCTCTATCCATTGATAATGTATTCCATCCCTCAGGAGAGTAGCGAAAGGATAATGTGATATAAGTAGAATGACTTATTAACTCATTGGTTATTCTATAATTATTGAAATTACATAGATATTGTAATTTTTCTAGAGTGCAATAAATATTTAGTTAGAAAAAATTAATTTTCTAAAATAAGTGTTTAAAATATTTGTGGCAGTCAAAATTTTATTTTCACTTAACTACAACCAATTATGAATAAATATTTCAGAAGAAGTACTTCATTAGGAGGCATGGAAACTGTGATCTACTGTTATATCCTCTACTTACTAACTCTATGAAATTGAGTGAGGCACTTAATTTTTTTTAGTCCTCAGTTGCTCATCTCTAAAGTGGGATAATATCTAATTTGCAAAGGCAGGGGATTGCATTAATTTATTTTTTTCCTTTTTAGCTATAAGAGCTGTTTGATATCTTATGGCTTTGCATTTTATGAGTAAAGTCATTAAATATTTTAGAGGTCTATATTTCCTAGACTTTTTTTCAGAAATGCAAATGTTCTGTAAGATGTAGTCCATCTGCACTTTTAATGAAAATTTCTTTCTGATGAAATATGCATTTTCAGATTTTTGTTGCATTTCAAAAGCTGGTTTTTATTTCAAAGAGAATGTAGTCATCAGACTTACCAAGTTTTTTTTTTAAGGTATTTGAAACTTTGAAAAAAGCTATTTGATTTAATAGGTACTCTGTTATCTTTATTTTTTTTAAAGAAATGATGATCAACTAATTATTTTGTTAGTCACCTACTTGGGGCTGCAGGGAAAGAGCTGGATACATTTGAAAGGACAGACAAACTTTTTGCCTGAATCTGTTGGAAAACAAGATGAACCATAGCTGTCTGGGTGGCTTTCAGTTGTGGGAATTTGGTAAGCCTAATTCATGGAGGATCTTTGAATCCTAAGAGCAGGATTTACCTCTTTGTTAGGAGACATTGTATTTGCTATTCACCTGTAAGTGGTTATGGATTTTGGATAAGTGAGGAGTTATTTTTAACCATTTGCTTAGAAAATTCAGAAGAAGAGGGAGGATGAGTGTGAGGTTGTTAGTCTAGTCCTTCATTTCCCACAGAAAGGATTTTCAAAATCTTACCCTATGTGCCTTCAAACTCTTCTTTCATTGACAATATTCTTAGAACCCAATGAGGTGTTCAGTGAGGTGAGGTGTTCACCTGGCACACTTGATGACCTTGGACTGTCCTGATGGCAGGAATCTTGGGAGAAAAAGGAAAGTTGAAATAGCCTAGAGACAGTAGAACCCTGTTCTTTCAGAAAGAGGTGGTTTCATGTGGGTCTCATAAAAACAAAATAAAACAAATTTGGATTGGCTGCTTTCATTCCCTGGGAAAGAAAGGTAGTTTTCATGATCTCATAAGGAAGCTTTAGAGGAAGTTCACTTTTTTCCCATTTGGACTTTGGAAAAAAATATTTTGTGTATATTTGACAATCAAACCTTGTTCTTTAGAGGAAATTATAGATCATTTTGATAAGGATATTTAACTCTTGTTTTTGTGATAACAAACTTGCCTCAGGCATGGGTGGAGAAAATTTAAAAAACAAGCTTTCCTGTCAGAATGGCTAAAATTCAGGACACAGTAAATAAGAGATGTTGGCCAGGATGCAGAGAAAGGGGACCCCTCCTTCACTGTTGGTGGGAATGTGGACTGGTGCACTTACTCTGGAAAACAGTATGGAGGCTCCTCAAAAAGTTAAAAATAGAACTACCCTACCACCTATAAAATTGCACTGCTAGGTATTTATCCAAAGGATATAAAAATACAGATTCAAAGGGACACAAGCACCCTGATGTTTATAGCAGCATTTTCAAGAATTGCCATATAATGGAAAGAACCCAAATGTCCATCAATTGATGAATGGATAAAGAAGAGGTGGTGTACACACACACACACACACACACACACAGGAATATTACTCAGCCATCAAAAAGAATGAAATCTTGCCTATTGCAATTATGTGGGTAGAACTAGAAATTATCATGCTAAGTGAAATAAGTCAGTCAGAGAAAGACAAATACCATATGCTTTCACTCATATGTGGAATTTAAGAAATAAAACAGATTAACATAGGGGAAAAATAGAGGGAAGCAAATCACAAGAGACTCTTAACTATGGAAAACAAGCAGGGTTACTGGAGGGGACATGGGTGGGGGATGGGCTAAATAGGTGATGGGTATTAAGGAGGACACTTGTTGGGATGAGCATTGGGTGTTATATGTAAGTGATGAATTACTAAATTCTGAAACTAATATTACACTGTTAACTAACTAGAATTCAGATTAAAACATGAAATAAAGAAAAAATAATCTCATTGATTTCAGCAAAGACTTCTGTGGGCTTCTCATGTATGTCTGAGGCAATTTGGCACCATTAATAGACCCTTTCTACGTACTTCTGGAAGTCACAAGTGCTGTTAAAAGGGCATTCAGTATGCAGTCTTAGGGGACATTTCCATCTATACCTTCTATTCCAATCCAACATTCCCAGCTCACACTTGACCTCTGCCTCTGTGCCTGGTCCTCATGTTCTGATGCCTAATCTTCATTGCCTGGATGTATTCCTTTGATCAACCTTAGGTCTATATTCTGGTACTCTGGCCAGTATACTTTACTTTGAGGTTGGCCTAGAATTCTGGGCTCTTGTTCAAATCAGCAACCAGTTTACTTGAAATATCAGCCATTACTTATAGTAATTGGAAAACATCATCTCTTAAATGAAAACATTTCATTTCTTCACTCTCTCAAGAAGGCTGTTTACCAAGATGCTAATAGTAGTAGAAAGAGCTATAATTACCTCAGTATCCTATGCTATCAGTTGCCTATCATAAATAGAAGACAAATGTGCTAAATCTGTCATCTTTCTTTGAACTATTCCTGGAAAGCATTTGTAGCGTCTTGTTTGTTTGTTTTTAAATAAGAAAAGAGAAGAAAGAAGTTTGCCTACAGAGAATATACTAAAACTTCCAAGTTGTGGCCTCTTTTCTTTGTGCTATATCAGGGAAGATACAGGGAAAAATATCTCAAGAGCAAGAACAGTTTCTTCTTCTTCTTTTTTTTATAATTTTTTTTTTATTTTTTTATAAACATATAAAGTATTTTTATCCCCA
The DNA here is from genome assembly GCA_004024625.1 of Mellivora capensis. Taxonomy (NCBI): domain Eukaryota; kingdom Metazoa; phylum Chordata; class Mammalia; order Carnivora; family Mustelidae; genus Mellivora; species Mellivora capensis. The sequence goes on from PISX010023694.1 coordinate 29,099, forward strand.
GGGGTACATGTCTGTGAATCGCCAGGTTTATACACTTCACAGCATTAACCATAGCACATACCCTCCCCAATGTCCATTAACCCACCCCCCTTTCCCAACCCCCCTCCCCCCAGCAACCCTCAGTTTATTTTGTGAGATTAAGAGTCACTTATGGTTTGTCTCCCTCCCAATCCCATCTTGTTTCTTTTCTTCTTTTCCTA
>PISX010023695.1:0-29312 GCA_004024625.1 Mellivora capensis
ATGTGCTATGGTTAGTGCTGTGAAGTGTGTAAACCTGGCAATTCACAGACATGTACCCCTGGGGATAAAAATTTGTTTATAAAAAATAAAAATTAAAAAAAAAATCCTCAATGTACAGGGTTTGGTAAATACATCCACTTACCAACTCCATGGGGATGAGTCTCCTGTTGATGAGGAGCCTTCCAGACCTCATTCAATGAATTTCTTCATCTGATTGTTTATCTGTCTACATTATCATAAACTTTATTAGATAACAAACTGGTAAACATAAGTTAATGTTTCCCTGAGTTCTGTGAACTATTTTAGTAAATAATCTAATCCAAGAAGGGGTTGTGGGAACCTTTGATTTGTAACCAAGTTAGACAAAAGTTATGGTTAACCAGGGGACCTGTTACTTGTGATTGGGGTCCAAAGTGAGAGATAATCTTGTGGGACTGAGTGCTTAACCTGTGGAGTCTGTGCCAACCATGATTAATATTGGGATGGAATTGAATTGTAGGACACTCAGCTGGTGTCACAGAGATTTGCTTGATGTGGGGAAAATCCCCACATGTCTGGTGTGAGAGCTATTATGAGTGAGTAAAGGAAAAATGCAGGAGAGGGTTTTGTGGTTGTTTTGTTCTCAACTCAGGACGATCCCAAGCAAGGGGAAAACATAGACAGTTTGCTGTTTAGAAGAGTAGTTCTGGCTGTCATGTGAAGAAAAGATGGAAGGCTAATTAGAGAAGATATAAGGAGATTAATTCAAAAGCTTCTACAGAAGTGCAACAAAGAAGTGGCTACTGGTTGGGTGGGTTGGGTGCTGGCTGCAGATGTGAAAAGAAATGGTCAATCCAGAAATGTTGGGGAAGCAGAATCCACGGAACTGGTGACTGATAGACTCTGGGACAAGATGGCAAGAGAAACAAGTCAAGGATAATTAAGAAAACGATTAAGTTCTGGTGAGCAATTGAATAGACATTGCTGACTTGGGGAGCACTGAAGAGCAGGTGCAGGGTAGGGAAGGTGAGACATGTGACAGTGGTGGTGGGATTGAGTTAAATAATAAGTAATCATATAAAGAGCATACACAACCAAAGTGAACACAACAACAACAACAAAATGTAAGACATGGTACTTACATGGAAGAGCCAGGCAAAGAGCAAGAGCAGGATAAGCATTACTTCCTAAAAAATGAGAGCAGCGTCTGTTAACATCATCAAGTGGATGGAGTTTTCTAGAAAGAGAATACTTATTTGAGAACTAGCAAAAAGCTCCAAAGTTATTCATCGAATTGCTGGGGGACAATGCTGACCATAGACCAAAGAAAGTAAAACTAGTTCTATTTAGAATTGTCTGTTGGATGTTAGATAGTGAGCAAGGTACTTTTCACGTATTAGCTATTGCAATTCCCACAATAACCTCTTGAGGTGAAGCTCTTTTGCTGATGTAGAAATGGAGGTTCAGAAAGGACTGGTCATCTAGTTATTGCATGGCAAGACAGGTGCTTCTGGATCTAATGCCCACACTCCTTTTCCTTTATTGTGTTACCTCTTATTGAAACAGGGGTGTTAAGTGATTTACAGATGTTTCTATACCACTAACTCCAGTAAAGGTATTGTGATTACTGGCTGATTTTTCACTTGCCTAGGAAACAATTCCTTGTCTTTTGTAGATAGCACCCTTGTTCTTATTTGGGTGAAATCCCTCTCTGGTGTGTGGGTACTGCCTGATGAAACTGTTCAAGTTCCCCTGTGCTGCCTATGACAAGCAGGTAGGAAGGCTGGTAGCCCAAGAGAGACCAATATAAAGCTTTCTTCCTGAAATCAGAATTGGGAGCAACATGATACAAAGTCTGAAAATAGTGGGAGCCCAACCAGGCTGCTAAACAGTCCCTGCCACTCTCATCCCTATGCTTCCAGGCATGTTCTTTGAGCTGCCTTGTGATCCCATTAGGCAGCCCATTTTCTTCCAATGATTTCCCTTTTGGCGTATGATAAGGAGATTCGGTTTCTGCTATTCTCCACCAAAAACTGCCCACTGCAACAGTAAGTTCATTCCACGTAGAAGATCAAAGAGCCACATGGAGGGAGCCATGCCACCCGGCAGCTCTGGCTGCAGCATGCTCCATTCCAAAGTGCTGAGGGAAAAAGGAAGAGAGGGCACCTTCATTAACTCCCGTGGAGTGCATAAAAAGGAGCGTTTAATAAAGTTTCTCAGGAGTGGTTATGGGCAGCCTCTCTGCAACTTGCTTACTACAGAGAAGGTTTCATAGAGAAAGTCGGATTTGAACAGAGTTCAGAATGGAGTGGTGAAGGAGAAATGATGGGTGGCACATAGGACATTGCTTTTTTAAGTACAGAGTTCTCTGAAATTTCTATGATAGAGATACACTTTGTCTAGGTACAGACAAAGGAAAATGGCCATTTAATTGTACTCATGTCTAATGATTACTAACCTGGCCTGGGTTCAAACCAAATCCTTTGTAATAAAACATTTTATAAGTTTGCACTTATCATAACCTATTGGCTTTTTGAGAAATATTTTGCCCTCAAAAAAGATTTGATTTGGGTTGCCTGAGTGTCTAAGTCAGTTAAGTGTCTGCCTTCTGCTCAGGTCACCATCTCAGGGTCCTGGGATGAAGTCCTTCAGGCTTCTTGCTCAGCAGGGAGACTGCTTCTCCTTTTGCCTGTCAGTCCCTCTGCTTGTCCTCTCTCTCTCTCTCTCTCTCTTTCTCTCTCTGACAAATAAATAAATAAAATCTTAGGGAAAAAAAAAAAGATTTGCTTCTCCAAAGAAGTTCAGCTCTTCAATAATGGATTAGATCAACCTCGATCTGTGAAACAATGTATTCCAAGGTAATTCCCAGTTTTATTGGGAAGACCATTCCTACAACACCCAGTTTTTGAGGCAAGGGACCTCTGCACATTCTGTTAAACAAAGAAATGCAAAAATTCTAATGGTATTCCATTTATCTACACTTAAAGGCAGGAAAAATCCTTCTTCTGCTGCTGGCAGTTTGATACTGGTGGGTCATTTGGGGACCTAGAACAAAAAAGTAGTAATCTCTGTAATAAGGATACTTTAGAGTGGAAAGAGAGGGGATGATTAATGGAATAATTAATTATGTGTTATTAATTACTATTAATAATAAATCATAAATAACATGTGTATTATGATTACATAATTGCATATGATTTGTATGGTGTATGTATATTATTATACTGTAAGATTATGGTGTATTTTAAATCTGATATGCATAATAAATGGACGATTTATTTCTTCCAAAACTAGAAGCTTACTTTTGATAAATAAATGTTTTGAATAACATATTGAAGACACTCTCTTATTCCATTTTGAGGGGACACTAAGGTCCCAGGTCAATATGAAATGAATCTTTCCCTCCAGAATGGCATAGTCCATTTTATACCTAACTGGAGGTAGGGAGGAACAGAATCTAGCAAATGGCTGAAAGGGTTAAATAAGGGAGAAGGTAGCCACCTCTATAGTTAAAGACCAAAGAAAACTTCCTGGGGGAATTTGGCTCTATGTCATCATAACTAGTTGTATTCTATGAAGCCAGATCTTCTCATTGACCTGGTATATGAGGAACTGGTCTTCTCTTTAACCTTGGAGAGTCTACAACCAGATGGTCTCAGAAAGGCATAGAATGATCTACTGACCTAAGTTTTATGCCCACCTGAGATTCATGCTTGTGGAATTTTCTTCTTCTTTTTTTTTTTTTTTAAACTACCATATCAGTACATGGGGTTTGCTCACCGATAACAAATACATGGATCTGGAGACCAAGAGATGGAGTTAACAGTGAGAGTACCATAAAATCCTTCAGGAGGATGAACAGAAAATGGAATCATGGGTCAGGCTATGCTGATGGATCCGTGAGTTGTGATGTCAGATTTTACAAATCAAAATAGAAGATGTGTAAGTACCTGTGGAAACCTAGGTCATACTTATACTACATTTTTTTTCACTCTGTATCTGAAATTCAAATTTAGTTGGGCATCCTGCACTTTATCTGGCAACCAACCCTATCCATGAGACAAGGGTTATAACAGAGGGAAAGATTGAATCTGTAGAAGCCAGATTGAATCTAAGCAACTCAGATAGAAGCAAAGCCCATTGGGGCAGAACGCCTCCTTCATCAGATATGGTGAGTAGCTGAGGCAGAAAGGACTATAAGAAATTTGTCCCATCAAGTCTACATTCAGTAATCCCACCCTATTCTTTTCCCTTGGTCAGTAATTTTGGCCTGTTTTTCCATTTTTTTCCCCTCATCCTGATCCTTCACATTGCTTGGGTTCCTCATTACTTATGGAATCTGCTAGGTGTACGTGGAGGGACACTGTTGGATGGAAGGGGCTTATGGGGAATTCCCCCTTTCTCTTTCCACCACAGATATTACTATTATTCCATGATTTCCTAAATTCACCATTAGTTGAATAATGCCCTCCAGGGACAGGATCAAAGAAAAAGACATAGTCAAAGCACTCCTGGGAGGGGAGAAAGGGAAATCTGAAGGGTTGCAATCATGTCATCCAAACTCAACCCTGGGATGCAAGGCAGGAGGTTGTGAGAGAGAGCCCCACATCCAGCCTGGGGCTGGTCCAGCCACCTGTTGGCTGTTCCAGGCAAAATTAGTGAGCATCGAGTCTGCAGCAGGAAAGGTGTACAGAGGAGGTTTGTCAAGACAACAAGGTTTCTGTGTTACCCAAGAGGAGTAACAATGAAGTTTATAGTTAGTCTGTCCTATGAAACTCTACCCTCATCTCCAAAAGGAAAGAGATGGGGAGGACGGGTGACCAGATAGCTACTACGTGTTGATGGATATACAGGGCTAGAATTTATTCCTTCAAGAAATATTAGTTGAGGAAACTCTGCAGGGCTCCTTTGTTCTTTAGGCCGTAGAAGCCCATTGCCTAGGACCTAGAAGACATTCAAGAACTAAGACAAGGTTTGAGACAAGAAAAGTGTATTTCTTTTTCCTAAGATAATAGAGGAAAACTATGAACATTAATATTCAGCGTTTTAACAAACATCTAAAAATGTAATATGACGTCAGTTATGCAACTCAACTCACATAATTACATGAAATGTTTAAACTAAAAGAGCGAACAGTAATTTCTCCTCTAAAATCCCCAAATGATAAAAGTTAAAATCCTTTCATTTTTTTCTAACAAAAATTATATTTAACACAGAATGCAATTATATTAAGACAAAAGGTGTGGGTTTTTTAAAATTTATTTTATTTTTAGAGACAGACTCCAGGAACATGGGGGGTGGGGGCCTAGAGGGAGAGGGAGAGAGAGAGAGAAAACTCTTAAACAGCCTCCAAGCTCAGAGTCCAAAAGGGGCTTAACCTCACAACCCTGAGATCATGACCTGAGTTGAAATCAAGAGTCAGCTGCTTAACTGAATAACCATCCAGGCACCCCAGGTGTGTGTGTGTGCTTAATTATAGTTTTTCTGTATTTCATATCAATATCAAAGTCCCAGGTCTTTAGTTATGCCCCCTTAAATTTCTCAAATGTGGGAATGAAGTCATATTTTTTCCTTTATTTATTCATTATATATGGAGTCTATGCCACCTGTAGTCCTTTGCTGTTAAGTTATTCACTGATAGATGATTTCCATTTTATGTTCTTGATTTTAAAAGATGTTTTATGGGGGCACCTGGGTGGCTCAGTGGGTTAAGCCTCTGCCTTCAGCTCAGGTCATGATCTCCAGGTCCTGGGATGGAGCCCCGCATTGGCTCTCTGCTCAGCGGGGAGCCTGCTTCCTCCTTTCTCTCTCTCTCTCTCTCTCTCTCTCTCTGCCTGCCTCTCTGCCTACTTGTGATCTCTGCCTGTCAAGTAAATTAAAAAAAAACAAAACTTTAAAAGATGTTTTATGAGCATTTACAGTTGACTTCATAAATACATTAGCTCTGATGGGTCTTTGAGAAATTCTTTGGTACAATCTCCTCATTTTACAGATGAGAAAATTGAGCCCCAAATGATTGAGTTGCCCTGGGTCACACGCTTAATAAATGATAGATATGAGACTCCAAATTGGTTTTTATCTCCACTTCCAGAGTTCATTTCACCACAGCACACTAACTTTAAAACATTTCCCAAACACTTTCCTCTCCTTTGCAGAATAAAAATACTGATGGTACATGTAAACTGTTGCCGGCTTATCCTATTAAGACATAATAGCAATATCATTCTTATCCTTAATTCTCCTGCCCAGGCACACAATTAGCTGTTGTAACCAACCTGAATGAAAATTACCCATGATAGAGTGAAGATAATCACACTGTTTATTTGCAAACCTCCTCATGTTCAATCTAAGTTAAGAGTCATGCCAAATGAATTTGGATATGAATACATTCATTACTTCAGTTTGCAATTATTTGAAATTATAAAAGCAGGTATTGAAATAAAAGTTCTTTGGGGGGTGACTTCGATACAGTGTATTAATTTTAATTATACCATTCATGATCATAATACGGATTTATGCTTTGCTTCTGAATTTTCTTACACAGAAATCTATTTGTTCAAGAATTTCTATAGAGTCTATAACCAGAGTACTTTGGAGCTCTAAAAGGAGGGCAAGAGTAGCACAATGATAGCTTTCATTTCTCCAGAGGAATATTTTAATATAGATAAAATGAGAGCATATTAGGACCAGAGTTATGGAAGAGGATTTTTTTTTTTTGGTCTGAACTTTAGATAAGCCAGTTTCTACCTAGAGTCCTTAAAATTCTAAGTATGAATGTCTTATGAAAATATGTTCTACAACTTTTTTAGTCTGTCCCTGAGGTCATTTCCTTTCAGGTCTAAATGTAATTTTTTTTTTAATTTGTGCTTCTTTAACCTTTTAAGTTACTTTTAAAAATATTTGTGTTTGTGTCCTTTTATATTTATTCAATCAAAAAGATCACATTCTTATTCACAGAGAATATGTATTTTAAGATTTTTTTATTTTTAAAAAGTCATTTAGGCTCTTGGTTGTTTTCTGTAGATGAGAACAAATATGAAAAGTTAATTTTAGAAAAATCTCTATTTCCTATACTAGTGACATTTCAAATTCAAAGTAGTTGAAGAACATTATTAGAACAGGCCTTTAGTAGGGTATTTGACAGATGGAGATGAATAAAGGGAAACCAACTTTGGAACTCTTCCACTAGCTGATCATAAAAGAAATGCCATTCTCTTATTCCTCATTTCCACTCCATTCCTTAAAATTTGCCTCTCATTGGTATTAGATTGTAAAATTCCCTCTGTTCATCCTAATCCTCGTCCTCATTACCCCCAGCCTGTGTTCTTTCATTATTTAGAATGTCCAGGAAACTCCTTTTCAGGGTTGCTGGTGTACCTTTCCGAGAGTAAACATGTGCACACAAGGGAGATATTTTCATTTCTTAATGAAGTCAGCAGATCCCCTACAAAGCGAAGATGTTTGGAAGATTAGCAGGCAGCTTGGGAATTAGTAAAATGATTTGTGTCTGACTACTATGTTGGGGAGTAATGGCAACCAGTTTTCTTGTCCAAACATCTATCGATTAGTGATGGATCCTCAGTCTAACAGACAGAACAAGCCCATACATTTGGACCTCTTCAAAAGATAAATAATGATTTTTAATAAATCACCTAGGCCAGATCTCAAATTTGCTTTTATCTCCTTTCCCTTCTCATTCATTCCATTCCCCTTGTTCTATGTTGTTTTGCAGAAATATGTACGTTACAGTACAATCTTTTGGGACTAATGCACTATCTCTTTGATGCATTCTCCTTCTAAACCCTGAGTCCTCCCCAGCCATACATTGCAGAAATGAGGACTGCCCTGGTACATTATAAGGACTTCCAAACTCTGCTTTGTAGAGCCCTCAAGGTTTCTCAGTGACCTTTCAGGGCCGCAGATATAGAATGGGGGTAAACAGATATGACTCTGTGTGTGCGTGTGTGTGTGTGTGTGTGTGTGTGTGTGTGTGTGTTGGGGAAAGGAGTGTCAAACACTGCTTCATTGAAAGGATTATTGCTATTACCAATTAGAATTGATTATATCAACTTATCTAAATTACAACCCTATTTCTTAAATTAAAATAATAGAATGTTTAAAAGCCAATGGTCTAAGGGGATAAAGAAAGCACTCTGAGAACCAGGTTAAACCATCAGATTCTTCAGTGAAGTTTAAGAGAATTGGGTTGGTTACAACAGCTTGGTGTGCACTCACCCACAATGCAAGGAGGCTAAAGAAATGCTTTTGAAGTTCCTTCTGGTTCTAGCACTGGACAATTATATGAGAAGTTCAGTAATTTTCCCTTTTAATATATTTGCTTTATGAGGTTGCTGTCACTTAAAGGTAAAATCTTTATGAAAGTACTTCTCCAATCTGGGACCAAGCATCATCATTTGTAGAACTGTCTAGATTTAATAATTCCAAAAGTCCTCCTTGGATCCCAAATTCTGGGATTTTATGGTCTTTTTATATTCCATGGTAAGTGTACAGGGATACAAATGTTAAGAGTGGAGTATCTGCAGCCTTTGCTTTCCCTCTGCATGATAATAAGAGTTTTATTTTAACACTCTCATTCTTTTTTCCTTCTTCATCCTTCTAGAAAGTTCTTGAACTTGTAACCATATATACGTATGCATATATACGTATGCATACGTATATATGGTGAAGGGAATCTCAGGAGGCTGTTAGGTGAAGGCAAAAGGAGTTTTACTAGAAGCAGGTCACTACAGCAAGATGCAAGGAAATATCTGTGGTGTGTGTTTTGAGTCAGAGAGGAGCAATAAAGATACTTAAAAAATATTCCTGGGATCTATATATAAACCTCTTGAGCTATTTTAAAAGGATTTCGTTGCATGTATTAATGTTCTTTGTGCTGAGCTATACCTTCAGGATTACACTATAGGGTTCATAGTTTTGTGAGCGTTCCAGAAAGCAGTATTGTTTAGTGATGTAAGTATTAGACCAGAGTCTGAACTGCAGAACTAGCAAAACCATCGGGGAATTTTCAAAGCTCGCCAGAATCTCCCTTCTGCAACTTTGTGAACTGCTCCCACCCACCTACCCACGGAGATGACTCTGCCAATCAGAATTAGCCTCTGTCTGCAAGGAACCGAGTCACTACTCTCTCATTCTCTGCCCCCCATCTGCCACCTCTCGTGCTCTTGAACGTGTTCTCTCTCTTTCTCTACTTCTCCACTAGCCATGTCTGCCACTCTCTGCATATCTAACTCCTTCTTCTATCTCTGCCAAACAGCTTTCCCTGGGTCCATTTGGATACAAATTTCTCATAGCTTCTGGGTTTTATATGCCCTTCATTCCAGACACCAGCAAAAATTGAGTGTTACTTTTCAGTTGCAATTCCAAACCCATATCAGAGAGAGGTTGGCCAGCCCAGCTCTGTCCAGGTGTCCACACCTAGTGCTAGCCTCAGCCAGGCAGGAGGTATACAGAAATGTTTCCTGAAGCATGAAGCCCCAAACAGACATAGGGGACTCTAAGTAATCCTCAATTTTATAAGGCTACCATTTCTAAAATTCAAGGATCCCATGATCTTTCCATACAGGTTGAACATGTCCTATGCTTCCACAATTCTCCAATTTGCCACATCATTAAGAATTACATATAGCCCATTACCCCAGGAACAAACCACTGAACACACTAGAATGGGAAGACATGGGCACTGAACCATACACTCTCATTGTTTCAGCCCCACTCCACTGACCCAAGGCTTCTGTTTCTAAAAGTAAAGAATCTCTAATGGCTGTGAGACATCATTGCCCAGTCTCTCCCTTTGGGTATCCTGAATGTTTACTGCCTGTCTCCGTGTGTGTGTGTGTGTGTGTGTGTGTGTGTGTGTGTGTTTTAAAGATTGTATTTATTTACTTGAGACAGAAAGTAAGAAGGAGAGCGACCAGGGGGTAGGGGGAGAGGAAGAGGCAGGCTCCCCAGTGAGCAGGGAGCTGGTCGCAGGACTCAATCCCAGAACCCTGGGATCATGACCTGAACTGGAGGCAGACACTTTAACAGACTGAGCCACTCAGGTGCCCCTCCATGTGTTTTGCTGGTAACAATGCTGATAAAGCTTAGATGGCTTCTGGACAACCTATGTGTGTTAACAGATAATCCCTCTCAAAGACAGCTAAGAGGTCTCACTGTCACAGTGATAATTAAGGCAGATTATCTAAAAACAAGGGGGTGTCACCTGACTTGCACAAGAAACTTCAGCAGCTCTTGTCTTAGTTAGTTAGTTGATTATGTCCCAACCCCCAGACTCATATGTTGAAGCCCTAATCCCCAGTGTGACTATAATTGCTGATGGGACCTTTAGGGAAGTAATTAAGGTAAATGAGATCATAAGAGTGGGACCCTAATCCAATAGGACCAGTGTCATTATGAGAAGAGGAAGTGACCTCAGAGAACTTCACCTGTGCATGAAGGAAAGATGATCTGAAGATGTAGGGAGAACGGTGCTGTCTGAAACCCAAGAAAAGAGTTCACACTGGAAACTAACCCTGACAGCATCTGGATCTTGGACTTCCAGCTTTCAGAACTATGAGAAAATACATCTCTGTTTTTAATCCAACCAATCTGTGGTATCCTGTTATGGCAGACTCATGCAGTGATGCTGTAGACACATGCTTGTAAACAAAAGAATGGATGTTCCTCTGTGGCCTCAGCCACCCCCAGAGTGGATGATTAGTTTCTCTCTCTGGGTCAATTTCTCCAGGGGTATTAACATCTGATTTTCACTTAATTGATCTGATTAACTCTGTCCTGATCTGAACTGGTCACCAAGACAAACGGAAACCCCAAATCGACCCTGCCACTGTCTGGTGTTTTTCAGTTGTCTAGACATAGTCATAAATCGCTGGATGACTGCCCACTGTAAATTTTTAATGAGAGATTTTGAAACTAGAAAAGGAGAGAAGCAATCGCAATTTATGGCCTGGAGTTATTCAATAAGCAGGGACCCACCTGAGAAGCCAGAGCTGGCCATCCATCAGCTCCCTCATGGCACCACCCCTCTCGGTTATGCATGCCCAGAGCACAAATCCTATTTCACTCCCTCCCCTGCTCTCCCCAGAAAAACCTCATGATACTTCCTCCTGATTCTCAGATTATGGAATGAGGATTTAAAAATTATCCAGAAAGCATAACATTCAAGGAGAAATGGACTAGGGAATATCTGTTACTCTGATTAAGTAGTTCCTAAGCAGGTTGGATTGATGACCCCTTTGAAAATATGAAGCAGATATGAGTCTTCTCCCTTGGGAATATCTGTGTATTGCAAAGAATTTTAGAAATGTAAAGGTATTTTGAAGCCTATCCATGCACCTGTAGACTTTTAGGTTAATACCCCTATAAGATCACCTGTGCACTAGCTCCCTTCTCTGCCGTGAATCTGGTATTCTGAGCTCTGTTTCTATATAAGTACGATATCCAGAAAGCAATATACTTAGATATATTCTATTAAAATGTGCTTATTGAGGGATGCCTGGGTGGCTCAGTTGGTTAAGCGGCTGCCTTCGGCTCAGGTCATGATCCCAGCGTCATGGGATCGAGTCCCACATCGGGTTCCTTGCTCAGCAGGGAGCCTGCTTCTCCCTCTGCCTCTGCCTGCCACTGTCTGCCTGTGCGCGCCCTCTCGCTCTCTCTCTCTCTCTCTCTGGCAAATAAATAAATAAAATCTTTAAAAAAAAAATAAAATAAAAAAAAAATAAAATGTGCTTATTGAATTTAGCTATACTACTGCATCCTCAAAAAAATGTTTGTATCTATATGCAAAATACAGATATTCTGTGTGTGTGTGTGTGTATGTGTGATTTTTTTCTTTCTTCCAAAACTTTAGTAGGACACATTGTCCTTGATGGTGATGATATGTCTTCTACATAAAGATTTTGGTGAAGTCTTGGTGAAGAAATGATTTTTTTCTCCTAGTTTCTTCCTGTTGAGCTTCCCCATAGAGACAATAAAAATTATACAACTTGACATGTTCACCTCTTTTTCTTGGGTCCCAGAAATCTTATAATTAAATTTTATTGTCCACAGCAATAACTGATTTACTTTGAGTTTTTAGAAAATTTCCTTTAGTTTTAAAAGTTTATTTATATTCTGGGTGCCTGAGTGGCTCAGATGGTTAAGCATCTGCCTTCATTCAGCTCAGGTCCTGGGATCAAGCCCCGCATCGGGCTCTCAGCTCAGCAGGAAGCCTGCTTCTCCCTCTCCCGCTCCCCCTGCTTGTGTTCCCTTTCTTGCTGTGTCTCTCTCTATCAAATAAATAAAACCTTTAAAAAAAGTTTATTTATATTTTACTAATTTAGCCCACAGACTATCTTTTTTGGAATAGCAGGGCATTCATGATAAAAGAGAAAAAAATTAGTAAGCCAGCAGACAACAATTACTCTCGGCAGCAAGATATATGACTGTTTTTAATGGAAATCAAGATACTACTACTTCCAATATTCAGTTAAGAAAGTGAATGATACTCTCCTTTCAGTGCAAGGATGATACTAGATGTTTGGCTATAAAAGGGATTTTCTTGTACTCTTTCAGCTAACATGTACCAAGAATCCAACTAAATGCCAAAGATTCTAGTAGATATACACTAGAGGGGTGGGGTACAAATCAAGCAAGATAAAGTTCTGCCCTTAAGGGAGAGAAAATTCATAATTTGGGAGACAAACAAATAGACAAAGCGGTGTGGGAAATGCTATGTCGGGAGTACACATAGGATGCAATTGTATGTGATTTTTTTTTTCAATAGCTAAGTAGATAAACAACATCCCTTCCAGCTCTCAAAGGCACGATCAGTCCTTCATTTTGTCACAAACTCAATCTTCCTGAAACCTTTGCTTTCCCATTTGGTTTCTTTGATCAAGAAACATAATTTCTTTCAACTTTGCACTCCATGAGAAGAAATACAAATGGCCAAAAAAACTATTGCAAAGGTTAACTTCACAAAAATGAAGAATCTTTAAATAATAATTAAGTATCTTTTTGACTACCAATTTTGCAAGAAGAATGTGATTAAATTTTGGTTAAAGTGTGTGTGTGTCTGAAAGTGGGAAACACCATTATATACTGCCAATAGGGGCAAAATGGTTCATATATTTCCAAAGACCTAACTTGTTGAATAACTTCTGAGTCAACATTTTTCTATAAATTTACTCTTAAGAAATAATCTGCTATATTTGAGATCTATATGCACAATATTATAATAATAAATGAATCTAACAAGCTCTGATGCCCGAAATATAATAGTCATTGAAAATGGGACTGCAAAAGCATGTTCATTAACATGCAAAGAGTTTCATGGAATTACTGATGAAAATAAAGCAACTTATAAAACAAAATATCTAGTAACAAATTATGTGTGTGTGTGTATGTGTGTGTGTGTAAGGTAGATAGCTAGATTGATAAACATATAGATGGAAATACATAAAGATACATGGATACAAAATCTGGAGAATATACACTGAAACATTGTCTCTAAATCAGGCAGCCTTCTTCACATGTGTCCTAAGGCCCAGTAGTTCTAACAATCCATCAGGAATTTTGTTAAAATGAAGATTACAGGGCCCAAACCCTATCTCTTGAATCAGAACATTGAGACTGGAGATAAGGATTACATTTTAATAAGGTTCACACATGATTATAATGTTATGGAGATGTGCAATCTACAATTAAAAAGGAATGATATTAATGCAAGTTTCCAGTAAAAATTTCTTCTGCTGCAGGAGCCAACCCACTGCAGCTCCTAATGGCCAAAGTGGAACATTAGAGCAATAATACAAATAATGATAGCATTGGATTTTAACCCACAGACTAAAACATGGATACCCATAAGTCCATACTGATAAAGCTAGAGGACCAAACGAATTCTTCCTTATTAAAGAATTCTAACTCTAACTAAGAAATGGAGAGAGAAAGAAATAGGAAATCGCTATTAGGCAAATACCACAGTAATTATTGCAGATAAGATAAAATAGTGCAGCTAAAATGGATGGATGGCAGTTTGAGGGGAAGGAGAGGATCTTTGGATCATCTTAGAGTATCTCTCCCAAGGTATTTATTACTTACAAAGGGAAAGATTATAACTTTGTGGAGAAACCAGCAGATATCACCTTAACCAAGTAATTAAGGTTAACATCAGAATAAGAAAATTCGACATCACGAATGTGCAATGGTTATATACAAGATGTAATCTTCAGTGGAAGCTGGGTAAGGGATAAAAATGAACTTCAGACTATTCTCAGCTTTTCTGTCATTCTAAAATTCATTCAAATAAAAAAACTAAAAATTGCTAAGCAGTCCCTTGATTCAGCATCTGTCAATTCTCACTTACATATTCATAAATCGCAGACAAAGGCAATCATGAAAACACCAAAAACTAACTCTCTGGCTCTAGGATCATCAAATTCTTAAAGGAATTCCCTTTAAATCAGGTTGATGATACTAAATTGAGAAACCCAATTGGTAGTGATCAAACGCTTAACTGCTAAAAAGGAGAGTGAGCAAACTGATCATCCTGAAAGGGGGAAGACCCTGTATCACTTTTCCCATCACCTGCACCTGGCTCAGAAACTCAAGGTCTGTTTGAGTCAGAAAGCTAGACAGGGCTATCTCCGTGATGGTGCAGCTTTCTGAGGGAGCAGGAGCTTTTTAGTTTGGGCAGGTGATTCTGAGGTCCTCCACTACCTGCCCGAAACACAGAGAGGTTTTGGCACACTGAAGGCTCCAGAGGGCTGTACCTGTGATGGGGGGTAGGGGGGGAGTCCTGCTTATCATATTTTCAAAGCAGAGCCCTCAAGGTGGTTGGTGAACAGCCACCCTAAATGTTATAGGCAGCCAAGCCTCCATGGACAACTTCAGCATGCAATATCATGGAAGGGGCATGAACTGGAGGGAAAAAAAAAAAAAAAAACTTGGCAGAGACACCAACTCATCTGTGAGCACACATGAGACATCTCTGAGGATTTTCAGAAGTTATTGGAAAGTGCTAATAATGGTAATGAATTGCAAATGCTGGTGACAGCCAATGGCATATAGTTTATTTCTGTACTCTTGGCATTTGGTAAACACTCAATAAATGTTAATTATTATTTTTATTGTTACCCCATTTGCACCCTCTGGCTGGGGATCTGGCTGATCAAACACTGCTAAAATTAGGTCTAAGTTATTAAAACTGTTTTCCAGGTGCTGCATGAGCTGAAGGAAACAAGGGGGCAACCCTGTACAGGGGGTCCAAATTAGGGTGTTTTTCTAGATTTGCATTAACTTGGACCTGCAGCTGTTCCTCTCTAAGCCTCTTTTCTGTATACATGGGGGGAGTGTGTAAACACCAAGACTCCTTTCAACCTTTGCATTCTTGTACTTTCACTCCAGATTCTTTAAATTCTTTCATTTCACTAATTTTTGGACATGGTTACACAAGTTCTTGACCCTCTGCTAAATATCAATAGATCATAGAATGAACTCATTAGAAATGCAAATTCTCAAACCTGACAGCAGAGCTGCTGAATCCAGAAACTCCCGATGATTCTGGGTGATTCTGATGCTGGATAAAGCTTGAGAACTGCAATTCTTGAACATCCTCTCATTTTTTCAAAGAAGAAAACTGATGTCCTAAAATGAGTTATGAATTGCTTAAAATTCTCAAAAACATGTTACTGTTGGAACAAGACCTGAACCCAGATCTGCATATTACCCCGAAGAGGGACAATGATATAACAGTTAACATTGAATAAGCCCTTCTGATATGTCAGGCTGCTGAATGGAACACAGACATCACATTGATCCTTGCACAAACCTTATTAGGTAAATTTTAATTTTTGGATTCAGATCGTAACCTGAGGTTTACTGAGATGAAGCAAATCCCCCGAAGTGAGCTAGAGAGTGGACAGTGGAGGACTCCACATTGGAGCTCAGTTAGAAAGAGTCTGCAGCCCTCATGCTGAACCTTTTCATAATCATGCCTACAAACCATGGTTGTTTGTTTGTGTTTTAAACTACAACCATGATTCTTATATTGGCTAGACACACTCCCAGAGATAAACAAAACCAGAAAACAAAACCATTACTAGTCTAAAAGATACTATTGTTGTAGCTTTGGTATGTAACTCCAAATCTTGTTTTCTACATAATTTAAGAGACTAATGCATTTAAAGGAAAGAGCTTGTGTTTTGGGGGCCCATAATGTATGAAGATATAATTCTGTGGCCTCAACAAACGAAAAGGGGTAGGGGTGGGGCTATAAAGAAGCAGAGTTTTTGTATATTACTGAAGTTAAGCTGGTATAAATTCAAATTGGAGTGTTAAAACTTTAGGATATTAAATGTAATCCCCATGGTAACCAAAAAAATGGTTCTAGAATATACACAAAAAGGAATGAGAAAGGAATTTAAATATTTCACTACTAAATAAATAAATACATTCATACATATAAGAAAACAAACAAAAAACCCCACTAAACCCAAAAAGAGATATTAATGCAAGAAATGAGGGGCAAGATAGCTATAAGGCATATGGAAAACAAATAGCAAAATGACAAAAGTCCTTCCTTATCAATAATTACTTTAAGTGTAAATTAATTTAACTTTCCAATCAAAAGATAGCTATTGGCAGAATAGATAAAACACATGCTTCAACTGCATGCAGTCTACAAGAGGTTCCTTTTAGATTCAAAGACACAAAAAGATTGAAAGCAAAAAAACAGAAAGATATTCCACGCAGATAATAACTTTATATTATGTATATTTTGCTACAATAGAAGTTTTGGGAAAAAAATTAAAAATTAAAAGAGATTTCTAAAATCTTGATGCCCAGGCTTTCGCCATACCTATTAAAATACAATTCCAAAAGCCAGTGGCCCCTAGCTCTGGATACAAAGTTGTATCACCTGGTAAACTTTTAAAATATACAAGTGCCTTAGCCCTACCTGTCCAAGATTACCGCTCAGTTATTAGGGGTATTGCCTACATTTGGTAATTAAAAAAACAAACTCCTCAGTCTACTTTGTTATGGTTTGTGAGGGCACCACTCCCAAGATCTCAATGAACTATTCTACTTTCTGGTCATTTCCTTCTATATTTTCAACTTACTCCCCTCATGCCCCTCACCCCAGACCCACTAGGGTCTCACATCCATTGGTACCTACTATCACAAGGGTACCTCCGCCCCCCCCCACCATACACATACACCCCTCTTCACTTTCCTCACTGCATAGCTTAGAGTCCATAGACCATTACAGGCATACCTTGGAAGTATGGTGGGTTCAGTTCCCAGGTCACTACAATAAAGTGAATATCATAATAAACAGAATCAAATAAACTTTTTAGTTTCTTGGTGCATATAAAAGTAATATTTACACTACATAGTCTACTAAGTGTGCAATAGCATTATGCTTAAAAAAAACATACTTACCTTAATTTAAAAATACTTTATTGCTAAAAAAAAATAAAAGCTGAGCCTTCAGTGAGTCATCCTCATTGATCACAGATTACTATAACAAATATAATGATGAAAAAATGTTTGAAATGTTGTGAGAACTATCAAAATGTGACATCAGGACACAAAATGAGCAAATGCTGTTGGAAAAAATGGTGCTGGCAGACTGGCTCGAGGTAGGGTTGCCACAAACCTTAGTTTGTTTAAAAAAAAAAAAAGCAAGCACTATCTGCGAAGCCCAATAAAATGAATGCAATAAAACGAGGTATACCTGTATTATACATGCTCCCATGCATTATGATCTATTTCCTTGCCCCTCTCTTCCTCCTTCTGTGCCTCAGAAAACTCCAAACCTGATTAAATCAAATTACTTTCAGATTCAACTACCCTCCAGCAGCTGGATTTCACTGGAGGACGCGGCAGCCATGTTAACTGGCGACTGGCCTCACTTTGTATTTATGATAGCAAATCTTAAGTGGACCTTCAGCACTGGCTGGCAGCCCTACAGCTGATTCACTCCCCAGTCCTCCACAGGGTGGTTATGCCTTTTCCCTCACCCTTCAAACCTCTAATACACCTTGGTCTCCACCATGCGCTGTTAGTTGATGACTTGGCTTCTCATTTCACTAAGAAAATAGAAGCAATCCAAGGACTGTGTCCTTCCCTGCTCACCACCAACCTTCCACAGGGCTGTCTTTCTTCCTGTTATGGTGGATGAATGGTCTGCACTCCAGTGTAAGAAAAGTATTCCCTTCCACTTGTCTGGATTTCTTCCTAAGCTGCCACTCAAGGACTTTATTCTTATAATTTTCTCCTTTCTCTAGAGTATCACTGGTTTCCCTTTCCTGTGGTTCACTGCAATTGACACACAAATATGCTGTAATATTTTTATTAAAAAATCACTCTTTTGATTCCACATGCTTTTATAGCTACTAAGTCATTTCTTGGCTCTGCTATAAAACAAAACTTGAAAGTGTTTTCTATATTGACTTATCCATTGCCCTATCTCCCAATTTCTCTCAAAATGACTTAGATGAAGCTTCACCCCAGCATCCTCCCCAATCTCCTTTCCACTGAAACTCTGTCAAGGTCAGCAGTGACCCTTATGTGGGTGAATCTAATTGTCAGTTTTCAGTGTGTATCTTTCTTGACTTCTGAAGAGCATTTGGCAAAGCTGGCTGTTCTCCTCTTGAAACATATTTTTCTCTTGGCTTCTGGGAGACCGGAATTCTCTTGTTTTATTTTTACTTCACTGTTCCTTATTTCTCAATCACTTTTGCTGGATTCTCCTGTCATCTACAATGTAAATTTTGGAGGCATTGGGTCTCTTCACATATCTTCTATAGCTACACTTATTAGGTTTTTCATCTAATGCATTGGAGTAAAGTACAATTTACAAGCTTGATGACTCCCATGTTGATTTCTATAGACCCGGCCTCTTTCCCAAACTCAACTCCATCTCTAACTACCTCCCGTGGTGCCTCCTGGCTATCAAAGAGGGATTTCAAACAGCATATCCAAAGCTAAATGCTTTGCTTTCTCCCATAAATATGTTCTTCTCTAATACTTTCCAACATACTTTATGGCCAGACTATTAGTCCAGATGCCCAAATAAAATCTATGGAGACATCACTGACCTTTCCCTTTATCCTGCTCTTCAGATCTAATTCACGAGAAAATGCTGCCTATTTCAGCTTCAAAATATATCCCAAATCTCTTATTAGTCAGGCTCATCTTCAAACCCTGTGGTTCAAAAGAGTCTTATTCCCCCATTAGCGTCTCATCCTTAGCAGTACTCATGTGGCTTTTGCATCATTCTGGCTTTGGCATTTCCTCTGTGTTTAGCCTCAGGTGAATCATAACACCTCTGGAGTAAAATTTCCAGAATTCAAATATGTATATGTATACATGTATGTATATGTATGTATTCATATGTGTATGCATGTGCATATTAAAGACAGATGATAGCTAAATATGGATAGATCCCAAATATGACTTCTCATCACTTTTACCACCATCCCTCATATTCAATCTACTATCATCTTTTACCTAGATAAGTGACAAATGCTCTAAATTTGTCTTTCTGCTTCCCCTCCTGTCTGCCCCTGTCTGCCCCCAACCTGAGCATCCTGAGGAAGCCTTCTGAGATAAGTCACATCACACATCTTGTCCTGCTCATATCCCTCCAGCTACTTCCCATCACACCTGAGTAGCATCCGAAGACCTCACGGGGACCTCACAGCACTTCATGACCTTGACTCTGCCCCTCCTTCCTGCTCCTTCTTCCCCAGCTACATCAGCCTCTTTTTTGTTCCACTAACTTATCAGGCAAGACCCTGCCTCAGTGCTTCGCAATAGCTGTTCCCTTTGTCTGGAACACCCTGCTCTCATCAGTCTGCATTACTGAGCACCTCTCTATTTACAGGTCTCCTCTCAAATGTTGGCTTTTCATAGAAGTCTCCTCCGTTCACTTGGGATAGGTTGGAACAGGCTTGCGTCAGACTTCAAGAAGCAACTGTGAGCCAGTACATCTCATTCCGTCTCTGTGTTCAGTGACGTCATGTTTGTAGCCAAAATCATCCACAGTGGGAGAATTTACACTGCAAACTTACCAAAGGCTACAAATCAGGCCCCCTCCTCTTTTTTTCTTCCCTCAGGGCACACAATTTTATCTCAAGTAACACATCTTTTAGCTCATTACATGGTTTCATATTTCTTCAATACATCTGTCTCTAGCATTAAAATGGATGTAAATGTTTATTGTTTATTTCTCCCACTAGACTGTAAGTTCCATGAGGGCAGGAACTTTGCCAGTTTTGTTCACCATTATATGTCTAGTGCTTGGAACAACACATGGCAGAGTCAATGCTCAATTAGTATTTGTTGACTGAACAAATTGTGAACATAATACCTGTACTTGAAAGGTTGATAATTGCAAATTGCTTGCAGTTATATTGTCAAACCTTTTTACTCATTTCTTTCCTTTCTCTCAGTTTCTATACTCCCAGGATGGAGTTAATTGACTTCTCTTACCAAATTTCAAATATCCTTGCAAGCCAATGACTGATGAGGATTCTCAAAGCCAGCCTCCTTTCTCCAACCCAAAGCTCATGATCTTTGCAACCTCTGACAAGACCACGTCAATTAATTTTCTGACCTACCTCTCTGCCAACTGTGTTCCACCCGTGGAGCTCAGTTACAAACCTTTGTGACATAATTCTTTCAATTGTGTTCTGATATGATTCATGTCTCATAGGACAAATGAAAGGGACCCATAAAGTGAAAGATGCAAGGAAGGATGGAAAAGATAGAAACTATGTTATGCAATTAAAAAGATTAGCTTGCTCGATTTTTTTTTTTTTGGATTGAATTTTATAATTAAGCCAGATGTGTTCCTCTTATTTTGCAACATATGGGTTGTGTCCCTGTATCAATTTTCTATATCATCTCTCTGCCTTTCTGGGAAAAGTCCTTCTGTGGTATAGAATCTTTGTTTTAAAAGCCATTGACCTAAAACTGATGCTGTTGAGCTGTTTCTCTTAATGGACTTGATGGGCATGGGGAGAACAGCAAGGACACTCCCACTACCGAGCTCGAGGCCTCTGTTTCATTACAGGGGCTTGCAGACGATCAATACAAAGTAGGGCTAAGATGTATTAAGGTAAATAACAAAGCATGTTTGGATTCCCTTGCATCATGTCAGCAGAGCCGGTAACTGCTGAGCTTTTCGGAAATGGACATGTATCCACGAATGACCATGCAGTCGTAGAAATTTGATTGTCAGAGGCTGAAATGCAGAGAATGGCATTGAAATAAGTCGTTACCCTGTCTTCTTGCTTTGTGCCCAAAACGGTGACATATAAGAAATTAATCTATTGCATTTAGTGTAATTTTATAAATATGAAGGGAAATAATTTTATTAATTATCATAATTATTTGACAGGAAATGCAGGGAATTAGTCTCCTCAAAACTGAATTGTGAGACAATGAATAAATTGTATTGGCATTTATTTCTCTCTCCTGGTGATTCCTCCTATGTCACGAATGGTCTCAAGATTGAACAGGTATTTTAATAATACTGGAATTTGCTTTAAAATTTATTCCTGAAATGTCTTTTTCAGAGACTTAAAGCTAAGACCCACACTGTAAGGACATCAAACTGAGAAGCTGCTGATGGAGAGGACTGCTTTGGGGCACAGGTAGGGCAGGTGATGGCCTGGGGGCCTGATCACTAGAATACTGAGAATACTGAGAAAGCTCCCCCATCTCTGACCCCTCCCCGACTTGGGTTGATAAAGTGTCAACTGCCTCAAATTTAAAAATAGGAGATTTCCCTTTGACTTAAGACTCTCAAAATATCCCTCACAAGATAATTAACATTCCTTGTTTATGTGTATTTGTGTGTCTATATGTCTGTCTGTCTCTGCAACTATCGATGTGCCTGTGTGTGTGTCTGTCTGTCTGTCCCTTTTCAGAAGGGTGTCTTGGTGGGCCTTTTGGTGACCCTTTTCTTTTAGGAAACCAGATGAGGGGAACTTGAAGACTCTGAAGTGTGTTTCTGTGTGTGTGTATCTCTGTATGTGTGTGTGTGTGCACATGTATGTATCTATGGGTGTATGTATGTGCCTGTGTGTGTGTGCACGCTGGTGTGTGTGTGCACGCTGATGTGTATGCGATTTATCAGTGTATCTGTAAACCTGCGTATATGTGTATATATGTGTGTATGTGTGCTGGTGTGTGTGTATGCATGCATGCGTGTGTGCCCACACACACATGCTGGCTTTTCTGCGAGTGCCTGTGTCAGTCCCTTTGCTAGGAGTAGTTTTTGGACCCCAGCAGAGGGGAGCTTGGGGTTCCCAGCTCTAGGATGTGGGTGAGGAACAAGGAGAGCCTCATAGAGGCAGGCAGGGGTAGGAGGGGAGGACAGGTTCCCTGTTGAACAGAGAGCCTGATACGGGACTTAATCCAAGGACCCTGAGATCATGACCTGAGCTGAAGGCAGAGACTTAACCCACTGAGCCACCCAGGCACCAAAAATAGTTATTTTCTGAGCTTCTATTTTTAGTATGATTGACTCTTCCTCCTAAGACAGCAAAGACCAAATGAATTAAGAATGTTCTAATTAGAGGCAGTGCCTGAATTCAGGAGGTTTCCCTAAATATGCTTATCCTTGTATTAATTGTCTCTTTAGGGAGAGTTGTTTTCTGACCACCTGACCTGGAACAGCCCCTCACCCCCTTCCAGCATCCCGCTACACCTTTCATTCTTCATCATCACCCCCTTGATATTTGGTTTGTATTTTGATTGTGTATTGGGAGTCTCTGCCCACCAGTGTGTGAGTTCCATGGGGAAGCCTGGAGCCAGGAGGAGCTTTGGTGCACCTCCTGGGGACAAACTTACCCCAACTTTCCTGTCCAATTCCAAGGGGCTGGCAAGTCCCAAAGCTGGGCATCTCGACTCACAGGGCTGGGGGTGGGGGGGACACTTATGGTAGCTCCACAGCAGTTACTTCAAGGGTGGGAAAGTCTGAGAGGTTTTGCAGGAGTAGGAGGAAGACAGAGCATGAGGACACCCCAAGACATGCTTTCTCTCTATGAACTAGAGGGGACAGTTAGAGAGATTGGAGCACACAATAGCCTGCTTTATGGTGGGCTCTGCAGTCGGGCACTGGAATTTAATTGTGATGCTTAGAGGCTATATGAATGACTTTGGATAGGGTTTTTAACTTCTCTGCTCCTCAATTTTTTAATCTGTAAAAGGATGCAAATATCTGTAAAAAACAAGGACAAATAACACCCCAATTTGTTTGTTCTTAGAAGAAAATGATTTTTATATGCACATAAAGTGATATATATATATATATATATATATATATATATATATAAAGAGAGAGAGAGAGAGAGAGGGAGGCAGATGGGTTTCAAGATCTATAAGAACTCAACAGAGCTGCTGTCAATGTTGTTGTCATTAATACTATTATTACCACTGCTCAGATCTGTACTTGTATTCTGCTTCTACTCCCATCAGACACCATAGGATTCTTGGGCCTCGAGAAATAATTTATTAGCTTTTTAATTCAATTTATGAACTATACTGAGGCTCTATTATACAAGGTACAGAGCTAAATGCTGTGGAAAAATTGAGCATAAAGCAAACATTGCCTGACATCTATTTATGATCCAGTGGGGATGTAAGACACACAAAAATACAAACCCAACCAAAGCAAGGCACCATTTGATAAATATTATAGGAGAGATGCAAACAAAGGGCACTGGGACTGCAGAAGACAGAGCACATTCAGTGGGGGTTTGGTAGGCAAATGGTTGGTCTCCTTGTGGAGCAAGGGGTGTAAGTTAGGAAAATTGGCTGGGAAACTGAACTGAACTGTTTTTTCTACCAACTTTCACAGCAATCTGTGTCTTTCTCAAGCTTTTTTTTTCCCGAATGCATGGACTGGAGAAAGCTTCTGTTCACTCTGCAGTTTCAATGTTTTCTAAAATTGAGGTAGCAAATTGGGAGATCTTGGAGTATCTGTCAAAGACCTTTTCTACCCCTGAATTAATGGATCTGAAAGAAGTCAAGTTAGGACTCTCTGTCCTTTCCCCTTAGGAGATTAATGCAGGGGCATACCCCTGTCTATGACACCAGACGTCACCCCTTATTCTTATTCTTCCACCGAACTGCCACTCCTCTTCCCTTCCCTGACCTGTTTGAATGTTGTCTCCAGCATTAGCTTCTAGGATATCCCCTCTCCCTTTGCAGAGAGGGTCATTAGGAAACCAGGAAGATCGTGGGAAAAGGAGACCATGTCTGCATGTACGTTTCATTAGCATCCCAGTATTTTTTTTTTTCCCCAGGACCTCCTCATTAACCTTCAAATGATCATGGACATAAAAACCATGTGTGAAGGTAGGTTTACCTTCTTTGGGGCACACACAACAACATAATAGAACACAGCTGTTAAGTATCAGTATCTATAAAGACCAAAAGACCTAACTATTTAGGTATATGGGGGGGGGTGGCTATAACCATAGTCTGCTGTTATTGAGGAAGACAGCAGTTATTTTTTCTTTCAGATTAACTCTAATTCCCAGTCTGCTTCAGTGTAATACACAGGAGATTTTCTGGAATAAATAATTTCTGGAGACATTAACCTAACTTAACATCTCTTCCTACGATAAAAATGAAACAGCCTATGTCTTGACAATGATGTTCTTTTGTTTAAAGCAGAGCCAAGTAATTCATTTGGATGTGAATTTTAGTTCTATATAAAGGAAAAACCAGACTAGCTGCTTAATTCAACATCAGGAAAACAATGAAACTCATTTGTTCCCTCGCTGTGGAAGGAAATTTCCCATTTATACCTGTGATTATTCTTGCTGGCCCACCTGATCACTTTCAGGGATAACCAAAAAAGCAAAGGGCAGGTTTGCCGCACTGGTGAGCTCTCCTAATTAAAGACTAAATCAACCTATTACTCTATTCAAGGCATGGGGATTTTATATACTTTCCTTTTCTTCCCCACATTTCCTAAGTGAGAATCCCATGTCGTTTCTGAGCTTTCTTGCGCTAGTCACTAGGATTCTGTATACCCTTCAGCTGTTAACCTGATGGATTAACAAAGGCCACAATTCTTTGTCACTCCTCTCATGGAAGTGAGTGAGCGAGTGCATTCTCCTATCTTTGAATCCAGGCTGCCTTCTGACTTGGGAGACTTTCAACATTCTTTCCAGAAATAAATTCCACCAGATCCACAAGTTCATGAAATACCTGCTCTTCCATGGTACCACAAGCAACGGTTTCACTATTTTCTATTGTTACCTAAACGGGTCCTCTTTTCTCCAACTTCCAAAAATAACTTTCTGGCAGAACTTCTTGCCTTCACTAGGTCTCCTCAAGGCCCTTCCAGCTGCCACTTGCCACCAAATCCCGAATCCAATGCCACATATTTATTTTTTTGTCATGGCTGTACACTCCTTCCAGTACCAATTCTGTTTCAACTATTTATTGCTGTATGGAACAAACCACCCTAAAACCGGGCACCTTAAAATAGCAACTTTTAACATTCCTCTTCACAAATCTATGAGTTGACAGATTCACTTGGGTGGTTCTTCTGCACTATGATTTCATACGGCATCTTGGTTGGACCAGAGACTGCAAGATATACCTCACTGCCCCTACACACACACACACACATACACACACACACACACCCCTAAATGGCAGGTGATGCTGATTGTTGGTTGGGAACTCAGCTGGAATTGTCTGTTGGGGCACTTACATGTGGCCTTTCCATACAGCTTGGGATTCCCCAGCCTAAAAGCCGGGATCCAAGAGGAATTAACCCAATAATGAGTGGTTTAAGAGGGATAAAGTAGAATATTCCAATGCCCTTAACTCACTAGATCCAGAACTATCATGGCATCCCTTCCACCACATTCTGTAGATTAAGGCTTAAACAATCACAGTTTCAGGGGATGGAAAATAAACTCCACTTACTGGCATAGAATCTGTAGCTCTACTTTAATAGGCTCCAATTTTCAAATGTTATTTTCCTTGTGGGTGCTTTTCCTAGTTTTGCCATACACCTTCTTTCTATGCACGCTCTCCTTTACTCCATTATCAATTTAAACATTCCCTCCCCCACCACACCTGCTATGTTCTTAGGTCATCCGCAAGACTTATATAATCTAGAAGCATCATCAGTCACTAATTCTCTAAATATAAGATTACGTTGAAATATGTTGGATATGGATAAAACAAAACTGTTGCCAGTTGATAATTGTTAAAGCCAGGTAATGGAGGCATTGGGGTTTGCCATACTGGTTTCTCTACTTTTGAACGTATTATATATTTCCAACAGTAAAAATTAAGAGGGGGGGCTGATATTAGGAATTGGGATGTACTCTTAAATAATAATCTTGGAGAAGACCCTAGCTGACTGGCAACACTCTTAGCACCTTAATAACTTTTTGAACAAGTTTTCAAACTCCTGGAATACATATAATATAGACTTAGTCACAGGAAACCTAATTAAATGCATGGTTTTGATAATATAGAACTCACTTAAAGTATGTAATTGCCAAAACCTTAGGAGGCAGAGCTGTGCAGTTACAGATAGTAAGAGAAATACTTGCAGAAACAAAAAATGTCTGATTAAGACTTCATTCTATAGGCTAAACTTTGAGCTATTTTATAGATACTTAGGATGACCTTCTTAAGATGCAAGACCTGATATGTGCCATTTATCTAACGTGTTAAGAATACCACACCATGAGTACCATGATAGTATCATCCATTGTCATTATCGACAGCAGCAGAAGCAGCAAGAAGTAACCTGGTTAAAACAGGCCAGTGTGACTTGGATGGGACTTAATTATTTTTGGATGCAGTAGTGGAACATCAGAGGGCACAGAACAAGAAGAGTGACTAAAGAACACCCAGTCTTAAATAAGAACATTTGTGACCCTGAAAATTCCATCCAAGTCACAGGGATGAAGTCTTGGTAGGTAACCCAGAACTTCACTGCTGTGATTTCAACCTCCCAATTGTGGTCTGTTTAGCTCATAAAGCTTACAATGTCAACAGGCTAATTAATTGAAAAGAATCACAATTATACTGAGTGTCATTGACTTAAGTCTCCAAAGAGCTATATGTCCTTCGGGATCTTGTTGAGCCATGGAGTTGCCATTGCCCTTGGATATTTTTCTCTTTTTCTATTTTTCATCTTCCAAAGTGTTACCTGAATGTGAACCATTTTTATTTGGATACTCCTCACCTTACAAATAATCAAGGAGTGTGATCAGTTGAATTGCTTCATAATTTATCCTGGCATGGGCTTTGCTTATTTTATAAGAAAAAAGAAATGTATCTTAAGGACTCTACCTAAAGTATTTGACCTCAAGATTGGTAAAAATTCACATCAATTAATATCTGGTATATATACGAAATTAAGTCATGAAATATATATGTTAAATCACTCTTCTATCTTTCTACCTTTATTCACACAACGAAATATTAATTGGTTACTGAAGTCATTAAATAATTAATCTAGGTCTATAGTGAAACATAGCTATGAATACAGTTTGAAAAAAACTATCAAAAATCTAAGGCATGGCACAGCCTTTTAAAAGCATGCTAACCATAAATTTTTACATAAAACAGTCATTGCCATTATTTTAGGCTGCCCATAGCCCTTAACACTAACTACTGGCAATGTTTTTATAGTATTTTATAGTTTGAAAAAAGACTTTCATACAATCATTGCCCACTTGGTTTTCACAATAACCCCATACTTAACACATTGTTTCTTTTCTAATAAAACTCTACCTTAAGTCTAATTGTTTCTGTTCTTCAGATGAAAAAAACTTAGCACTGAGTTTCTTAATTGACAAGTCCTAAGTCATGAAGCTATTAGCATTCTTACATGTTCAAATATAAAATGTTCCCAGGAATCTTAATTCCATGTAATCCACATGTATTCTTTTTAAGATTTATTTATTTATTTATTTTCTAGAGAGAGTCAGAATGGAGGGGCACAGAGAGAGAAAGAGAGAATCCTCAGGCAGACACCCCTCTGGTGCAGAGCCTGACACAGGGCTCTATCCCAGGACCTTGAGATCATAACCTGAATTGAAACCAAGAGTTGGATACTTAACCAACGAAGACCTCCAGGCACTCCTGCAATACACATTTTTGAAAGTATCACTCTGTGCATGTTATCAGACTATCTACATATCAAGAGAGACAAAGGTGATTCTAAGGTTACTGTCCCTGGGAGATGAATGCCACTTGGACTAAACAGGGTTAAACACAGCATACTCCTTAGAACCTGTGGAAGAAGGGAGACCTCCTCTGACTCAGTTTTCTTCTTTCTGAATGAGTGTTTAATCACCCCACCCCTCCAGATTAATTCACATCTGTTCCTGACATAATTCTGTGGATCAGCCTGGGTTCTGTCAAAATGAAGGCGGTATTACCAAATCCCAAATTACAGTATGTTTTACTAACCAGTTTTATAGACTAGACATTTCAGTCAGGCAGAAAGGAATCCCCACTGCACTTGAGGGGGTGGCAGAACCTACAGAACAGGCTACTAGTTCTGCCTGGCTCTGCCTTGTCCCCCGCCTCCACCCACCCCAGAGACAAAGGAACTGGAAGGATTTGGTGAAAGATGAAATCATGAAACTGACTTTCTTGATTTTAATTTCCCCTCAATTGTAGGGAACAGCAAGTAGATGCCATGACATTTTACTGTGTCGTAGCAAGAGGCTAGAATCTAAAAATAAAAACTTCTTAAAGTCAGAAAACTAATGTCCTGATGGTAACAGAGTGAGAATAGAGGAAGAGAAGATAAGACAAAGTTACTTTACTATTTTGTTTTGTTTTGTTTTGTTTTAAGGCTGTTGCTTTATAAAATTCTACAGAATTAATATAAATGTTCTTTGCAATTGAACATATCCATTTTTTTTTTCTGGCTTTACTTAGCAAAATCACATCAAAATATGCTATTTTTGTTTCTTATAAAACCCCCTTGAGTTAAGTCACCATTCTGGGGAAATAATTGAAAACTGGTAAGTGAAGCAGAAGGAAATTAAGGGAGGATGCAAAACTACCAAAATGATACAAAATGCAAGACATACAAAATGCAAGACAGCTATATGTAGACGAATGAAACTGGACCATTCTCTTACACCGTATACAAAGATAAACTCGAAATGGATAAAGGACCTCAATGTGAGACAGGAATCCATCAGAATCCTAGAGGAGAACATAGGCAGTAACCTCTTTGATATCAGCCACAGCAACTTCTTTCAAGATATGTCACCAAAGGCAAAGGAAACAAAAGCAAAAATGAACTTTTGGGA
>PISX010023696.1:0-29316 GCA_004024625.1 Mellivora capensis
AGCCCCAAGCCTATCTGTAACCTGAAACTCCTTCAGTCTCCTCCTGTAGTGTCTCTGGAGGACCCTGGCTGGGGCATCCATGCCAGACCTGTGGACCCGAAGCGTCTGGGGGTACTTCATTTCCCATGGCTTCTGCCTCCCCTGAAGCTGGATTCCAGAGGGCTCCAGGCTCCCGAATGACCTGAACACACAGAAGTGACCCATGTGAGGGCTACAGCCAGAGCTGTGTGTCTGAGGAAGGTGCCGGCCTGGCCCAACTGGGATCCCAGCCTCCCCACTCGTGACCAGACCCAGAGATCACAACTTGGAAGTCAGAGCCTCTGAGGAGCAGAGACGGAGGTGGGCAGTGGCCTTGGGCTGCATGTGGAGCGAGGATGGAGCCCAGATGAAATCAGCAAGTGGTCCCCCTGCTCACCAGGCCCAGGGCCATGGAGTCACCTGACTTCTGCTGCTGCCTCCATGCAGGTCCAGTCCAATCTCACAATGTGGAAGACCCCAGAGGGTCCAGACACAACCACATCGACCCAGAGACAGGCAGAGCTGACCTTGGATGCCGAGGGATCTTCCTTCTCTGGGCTGCATCCCACTCCCACTGACAGCCAGTTCCTGATCCTGTTTGCTGGTGAGGCCCTCTCGGTGGAGCACCACCAGGCACCAGACGTAGGTGGTGTCCTCGGAACGCAAAGGGAGAAAAGGGCATATTTCCCTCTGGACATGCCCCACCCCCCTGGCATGCTGAGGGACAGGCTGTGCGAAGCAGGGGCTTTGGAAGGCTTTGGAAGGGTAGGGCAGGTTTCCAAGTGATTTGATGTCGAAGCTGAATGGGACACCAGCAGCTGGGCGGGGGCAATGTGCAAAGGAGCCTGGATTAATCCCGAGGGCCAAGGCATGACCCCACTCACCTCTATAAGGTCCCTCTTGCTCTGAGGCAGTGGACAGAGGGGAGGAGGCAAAGCTAGCACACAGGAGACCAGGGTGGGGGCAGAGTCAGCATCTGAGGGCAGATGGGGACATGGCTGGAGAGGTGGCTGTGCCCGCAGACAGCAGAGGGTGAGGGAGCAGGTGGGAGCTTACATGCCACTGCCTGAGCACTGGCTGGGGAGGAGACCAGGTGGAGCAATGGGCTCGGGAAAGACAATTCAGCCTGCAGGGAGTTGATTTTAAGGAGCCCGTGGGATGATGACCGTGGAGTGGTCCAGGCCTTGGAGACGTGCCCATCATCCAGCATAGGGGTCAGCAAGCTATGGCCTGAGGTAGCCTGTTGCCTGTTTTTGTATGCCCACAAGCCAAGAGCACTTGTCACAGTTTTAGATGGTCAAAAAAATATTTAACATTCATTATCTACTATCAACTTACTCAAAACTCCAGAGAGTGACAGGTGTTGGTGAGGATGTGGACAACCAGAACTCCCGTGCACCATTGGTGCAAACATGGACTGGGGCAGCCGGTCCGGAGCTCAGTGCGGAGGGGCCTCAGAAAGCTTAAGGGAGGATCATCACGTGATCAACAATTCTACTTCTGGATGTACCCCCCAAAACAAGGGACTGCGGGTTCTGGGAGGGGTGTGTACACACACGTGCACAGCGGCGTCACTCACAACCACTACGAAGGGGAAGCTGCCCACGTGTCCACCGATGGACAGGCGCACGAATAAAATGTGGTCCGTCCATACAAAGCCTGAGAAAGGCAGGACATTCTGACACCGGCCACAACGTGGACAGCCCTGAAGGACGTCATCATACTGAGCGGAAGAGCCCAGGCACGAGAGGGCAAATGCTGCAGGATTCTACGCACTGGGGGACATAAAGTTGTCAAATTCACAGAGAAAGAAAGGGGAATGGTGGGCGCCAAGGGCTGGGGAGGCGGAAGGGGCTTACCGACCCCTGCCGGACTTCTCAGGCACGGAGTTTCAAGAGTGGGCAGAGCCGGGAGGGTGCCAACCAGCCAGTGAGGGCGCCAGGGTGAGGGCAGACCCGACAAGGCGGCACACTTGTGTTTGTAATTTTACTGGCGGCTCTAGTGTGACAAAACCCACATACCACCCAGCGCATCCATTTACTGTACAGTTTGGAGCACCGGGGCACTGCAGCCCATTAAACGTCCGACTCTTGGCTTTGGCACAGGTCGTGATCTCTGGGTCCTGAGATCAAGCCCCACGATGGGCTTCACACCCAGCAGTGTCTCTCTCCCTCTGCCCCTCTCCCCACCCTCTCTCTCTCTCAAATAAATAAATCAATAAAATCTTTAAAAATAAAGCAGGGGCGCCTGGGTGGCTCAGTGGGTTAAGCCTCTGCCTTTGGCTCAGGTCATGATCTCAGGGTCCTGGGATCGAGCCCCGCATCGGGCTCTCTGCTCAGCTGGGAGCCTGCTTCTCCATCTCTCTCTGCCTGCCTCTCTGCCTGCTTGTGATCTCTCTCTCTCTCTCTCTCAAATAAAAAAATAAAATGTGCAATTCATAGGTTGTTAGCACATTCCCAGGGTTGTGCAACCATTTAAAAACACTTGCACCATCTCGGAAAGAAGCTCCACATCCTTTAGGTTGTGCTCTGGGAAATCAGAGCCAGCTGCTACGTGCAGGAAGGGGGCCATGTGGAGAGCGTGACCCGACTGCCCAGCCTTCCTGCTGCCCACCAAGCTGACCCCCCAGTTGAATGCAGCTACAGCACCCGGCAGAGGCACCACCACAGAATCCTGTGAAATATGAAATCATCGGGGTGGCCACTGGAACCAGAGGAGTCCCTTGTGTGGGAACAGGTACCTGAGGGTCTCTGGGCTCCTGAGGCCGAGCCCAAGCCCAGGCAAGGATTGCCAAGAGCCTGTTTGCGGGATTCTGGGGTTTTCCCTTTGATGTGGCATCCATCTCCGGCTGGTGTTTGCCAGCTGGCCACGAGGGAGGGGCGGGGGTTTCTGAACAGAGAGAGGAGCCAAGGCTCCTGTCCTGCACAGGGAAGAAGGCTGAGCCGCCTGGAGTCAGAGTCCAGGCCCAATCTCTGCCTGGATTGCTCCACAGGCCAGAGGTGTGACTGTGGACACAGTCCATGTCCTCCCTGAGACAGCTTCCTCCGGCAACAATGGGGCCCTATCCCTACCTGGCCCCGGGCAGGTGCTAGCCACCAGGTCACACCCAGAGGACAGGGTGGCAGGAAGGCCAAGCAGACTCGTAAGCAGATCTTGCAGAGTAACTGGAAGCCAGTGGACACTGCAAGGCCCCCAGGGGCTCCCTGGGGAGGAATCCAGGGCCTCTTCCCAGCAGGAATGGGAAGTGGCTCTGGGCAGAACTCCTTTCCCAGCAGACCCCACCCAGGAGGATCTGGTCACCTTCGGCAAAACCCAGCAGGGCCGTGGCCTCCTGAGGGCCCAGACACTGGGCAGGCCTTCCCCTGCAGTGGGGCGGATCACACTCTCCCACTGGGCGTTCATTCTGCACCTTCCAGCGTCCCTGCTCCTCAGACCCCTACATTCCTCCCCATCTGTCAGGGAGAAACGCGTTTGTCTCTCCTGCCTTGGGAGGCGAGGCAGCTTTCCTGAAACCTTCCCCCACTGGCCCAGTCTCTGCTGTGGGGTGGGAGAGGGAGGCCCCAGCCAGGGCTGGGGGGGCTTTGGAAGACGGAGCCAGGGCCAAGATAGCGGGTCGGTACCAAAGGTGAGGGGCCGGAGCACAAGGAGCCAGGAAAGCAGAACGGGGTGCGGGGTGGAGGGGGGTCGGGCAGGGAAGATGAGGGGAGTATGCGAAATGAAGCCGCGGGGCGGGGCAAAGGCTGACCGCCGCTGGGGTCCACAGCAGCTGGTGCAAACCTCCAGACCCTCCCCCCAGCTTCCGGGCTCCCCAAGGCTGGGGCACCTGGAAACCCCAGGCAGAAGGTGCGCGGGCGGGCTTGGTGGAAAGGCGCCCCAGGAACCTGAACTCTCCACCCCAGCGCGACCACTTCTCCAATCCCGTCCTGCCCGAAGGGCCGCAGCACCCTCTCCCATGCTCCTCAGAGGAACACACAGGTGGGCGGCGGGGCGCGGAGCAGGCGTGCTCGCGGGGAGCAGCCAGACAGCACCCAGCTTTGTAAGCGACGCTCCGCTAGCCACGCGCCGGGCGTACGCGCTCCCTCTCTGGGCCGGGCCTGAGGCCGCGCCCTCCGCGATTGGCCGGATGGACCTCCGCGATTGGCTGAGACCCCGGCCCCCGCCCCCTGGGACGCGGCGGGTGGGCTGGGCTGGGTGGGGTGGTGGCGGGGGGACAGAAGGCGCGGCGCGTGCCGCCCCCGGGGGTCTCCCGTGCCTCCGGGATAGCTGAGCCTTCGCGAGGCCCCGCCCCCCTCCCACGACGCGCGCTGCGCGTGCGGATGATCCACAGCTCTGGGGATAGCGAGCTGGGCGCGGGGGGGTGGGTGCGGGTACCGGACAGTTGCACCCGGGGCACGTGGACTCGACTCAGGCAGCGGGGTCGCACCGGAGACCTGCTGACAGCGCCCGGAGGTCGGGCGGGGGGCGCACACGGGACCTGCGCACTGCGTCTTGGGGGCTCACTAAGCACCTGTTGGGAGCTCGGGGGCCCACCGGGGCCCTGCAGACTCCGCCCGGGGAGATGGAGTGGGGGACGCGCGCACGCCCTGGTGTTTGCAGGTTGTGTGCGCAAGGGGGAGGGCGAGGCGAGGGAAGGAGGGCCTGAGAAAGGAGGCGGCGGCGGCGCGGAGGAGGGTTATCTATACATTTAAAACCAAGCCGCCTGCGCCGCGCTGGGGAGACCTGGGGAGCGGCCGGCCGCACGCGCGGGACACGAGCGCCCCACGCTCCGAGGCGCGCACGGCCTGCGACCTCCTGGCCTCCTGAGCCTCGCTGCCCCTGGGCCCCCGACGACCTGGAGCGCGTGCCCTGGGGAGTCGCTCTGCGGCACCGTGCCAGGGCCTCCCTCGGGGTTCTGTTGTCCTCCCACCGCCCCCTCCCCGTCCTCTGTCCGCCCCTCCTGCTGCGCGCGGGGGCTCGGAGGAGTTGCAGGGCGAGTGCATGCGGACGCGATGGACAGCGGCGCGCTGCCCGGGCCCGCGCCCTCCGAGCCTGGCGTCTCGGGCGGCTGCGTCCCTCGGCGGCGACCCACATCCCCAGAGCTGCTGCGCTGCAGCCGGCGGCGACGGCCGGGCGCGACGGAGACCGGGGGTGGCGCGGCGGCCGTGGCGCGGCGCAATGAACGCGAGCGCAACCGCGTGAAGCTGGTGAACTTGGGGTTCCAGGCGCTGCGGCAGCACGTGCCGCACGGCGGCGCCAGCAAGAAGCTGAGTAAGGTGGAGACGCTGCGCTCGGCCGTGGAGTACATACGCGCGCTGCAGCGCCTGCTGGCCGAGCACGATGCTGTGCGTGCCGCGTTGGCCGAGGGGCTGCTGGCGCCAGCCGCGCGCACCCCCGCGTCCTGTGGGCCCCCCGAAACCCCTGCCGCCGCCCTAGGCTCGCCTTCTTGCGCTTCTTCGTCCCCGGGCGGCGGGGGCAGCTCGGAACCCGGCTCGCCGCGCTCCGCCTACTCCTCGGACGACAGCGGCTGCGAGGGCGCGCTCAGCCCGGTGGCGCGAGAGCTGCTCGACTTCTCCAGCTGGTTAGGGGGCTACTGAGCGCTCCGCCCCCCGAGGTAACCTCCGGCTGCGGGGAACTGGGGGGTTGGCGCAGGGGCAGCCGGGCGGGGTGGAGTGGACAGCCTCGAGGCTAGCGTCCCCGAGAGCAGCCAAGCGCAGCGCCAGGCCCGGGTGACGGCTTTGATTTCGCTCACTCTTCATTTTCCCCAAACTTTTTCAAGCCTGTGCAAGACCAGCGTTTGTTTGTCCGGGATTGCGAAACTTCCTCTCGCTGCGGCGCAGAGTGGGGGGGTGGAGTGGGGGGGCCTCCGGCGGGTGAGGCCCGGAGAGCACGCGGATCCTGGGGCAGAGCGGGGCGCTGGGAGGCGGGGTAACTTTGCATTGCAAATCGCGCGCCCGGGTCGGGTGGCAGAAATGAGTCGGCCGGTGCGGAACCCTGACTCACTGCGGCTCTGCGAGGGCGCCCCGCCCCCACCCCGGCCGGGGCCACAGACCGAATCCGAGGCACCCACGGACTCGAGCTCTAAAACCCATCAAGCAAACGAAACTGCAGACTTGGCTTGTGGGCGGTTGGGCCCGGCCAGATCCCGCACTAATGCGCGTCCCCGTGCCCCCTCCCCTCCCAGCGGCAGCCCTGGACTCGCAGGCAGCGGCCAGCAAGCTCACCACCCAGGAGCCAGGTGGGTGGCCCGTGTCTCGGGCCCACTGTCCCCGCGGACGAAGCCACGACCGAGCCAGGACTCCGCCGACGGTCGCCTGTGCCGTCCAGCCTGACCAAGTGCGCATGTGGAAAGGGTCCCCGCCTGACCCCGCCCAGCTGGCAGCTTCCTCAGACCCCCACCACCCTGCCCAGGGAGGTTCTCCACTGGGATGGGGCTGGGGCACCAACACGGAGATTTCTGGAGGAGAGAGGATTTTATAACTCCGCGGAACTTCTCTGTTTTGCGTATTAGTTTGAACTACCCGGGAACAGCCATATGAAGACTTATTTTTGTACCAAAAAAAACAAACCCCAGACTTGGAACACAATAAAGATGTCTACTCCCGCCCCACCCCACCACTGAAATTTTCCAACCAGGCCAAGATCTGGACACCCACTGCCCCTGAGGGGCTGTGTCCCTGGGAGGCATCCCCTTGCAGTGGCTGGGTGGATGGAGGGATGGCTCCCGGTGGGGACCAGACTTCATGGGAAACCTGTTTTAGGGCAGGTGGACTTCACAAATAGATCAGTGCTGTGTATCTGGTGTTGGGGGTGCCCTCTTCATGCCCTGAGGCCCCCATTTCCCAGGTGAGGGAAGGGCCTGGGTGGGCTGGTGGGACGGTGGGACCCAGCAGGTGGGGTCACCTCTCCCTGTACCCCAACCCCTGCTCTGTGGGGTGGGGCCAGAGGTGTGAGGTCTGGGGGTCCAGCCTGGTCACCACTGCCCCAAAGCAATTCACCTTGTGGGGCAGGGAGCTGGTGGCTGTCCAGCTGGGAGGCCGGGTCTGGGGGCGCTGCTACCTGGCACAGACATGAGGGTAAGGCCCCCCAGGGGAAGTCTGAGCTGTGGGAGGGGTGAGGGCTGCCTTGTTCAGATCCCCGCTGCTCACCACCAGCTGGGTGACCTGGGCAAGCCCCTCGACACACGAATGGGGGGGTGACAGCAGAGCTGCCCCATGAGGCTGTGGGAGGATTTGAGTGGTGGCCCTTGGGTCTAGAGCCCTGTGCTATGCCCCCGGCCCCTGGGCCTGAGGCTTCTGCCCACCTCTGTTTACTGGCTTCTTGAGAAGAACAAGGAAACCGCCCCGCCGCCCCCCACCCCCGGCCCCTGGCCCAGGCTCCCCCAGCCAAGAGAGCCTGCAGAGATCACTCAGCCCTACCTTTGACCGGGGCCTCGAGCGCTTTGAAGTCTGGCTGGGCCCAAAGCTTTCTTTTATTGCAGGGGTGGGGCGGGGCTGGCAGGGATCCCCCAGGCTGCTTTAGGGTGCTAAAGGCACCCCATCCTTTGAAAGGGAGTGGTTGGGTCAGAGCCGTTGGAACCCCTGGGAGGTGCAGCCACCAGTGTTGGCAGACAGCAGGTGGCTCGGGGTGACCCCGGCGACGGGACCATGGTGACAGGGTCATGGTGACGGGGGTGGCAGGTCTGAGGAGGCTCAGCCTGGGCCACAGTCACCAGAGCAGCTGTGGCTCAGGGCTGCAGGGCTGAGTGACCTCGTCACTCATCCAAGGGACAGAAGGGGGCACCCCACTCTCTTCTCCTAGGGACCCACTGCCTGCTCAGTGACCTCACTGAACCACAGGTCCTGGGATTCCTCACCTTAACCCCGGGGACAGGCCTGGACAGAGGGTGGTGGGCAGCGTGGGAACCATCACACCTGGGTCGGGGAGGAAAGCTTGGGAGGATGGGCCCCTTCGCCGCAGGCCTGAGCCGGTGCTGTTAGGAGACTCCGCAAACCATAAGTGTTACCACCTTCGTTTTGCTCTTATTCTGGACAGTCCAAACATACGCAAATGTTCTAAAACCCTTATTGGACACCGTCTCTGTACCAGGAAGTGGCAGGAACCCCCATGAGGGTACACAGCAGTGCGGGTGAGTGTGTGGCCAGACGGGCTGGTGATGCGGTCCCAGATAAGCCTCGGGGAAGCCTCCATCACCCACGTCCACACGGGACACAGGCCGCCCCGCCCCACGCACCCCGCCTCTCCTGCCCCCACATGGCTTTGAAGCAAATCCCAACCTCCCAAGTGGGCTGGGAATTCTTCATGTGGGCCTCTAAGGGAAACCCCGGAGCTGCTCCCCGGTCGGAGAATGGTCCCTTCGGGGGGACATACCGGCTGGTCTCCCACAGCAGGTCTGGAGCGGCAGGACCGCTGGTGGGACTTGCCGAGTGGCCCTGCTGGCCTCTGTTAGCGTTGTCCATGGAGGGCACGAGGCCGCTGCTCAGCTCTGTGTCCCGTCCCATCCTGGGTATCCCCAGTGCCGCCCACATGGATGTTACTTGTCAAGTGTCTGCGTCCGTATTTCTTGTCCGGGAGGGGGAGGGGCTCCGAACCAGACAGATGGTCAGGGTCACACGCGCCCTTAGAGGGGTCACTAACTGTCTGGGCAGGGGCTGTAGCCGGCGCTCAGCCCGGACACCAGGCGTGTCCCCTGGACGTGCTGGCCTGCGCACTCACCTGAGCTGGAGGTCCCCATCGGTCCTTCCCCGAGGGCTGAGCACTGCTCCACTGTTCGGGGCTGGAGCAGCCGAGCCCCTGACGTCACAGAGCCTGAACACGATGGGAATCCCATTCGAACCCTGGGCGGCTTGGTCTCTAAGCCTCGCTCTTCCCCTTCCTGGAGGGCGTGGCAGCAGGGGCTGTCCTGGGGACAGCCCCGCGGCCCAGGAGCCCTGGTCCCCACTTGGCCTGGGTCTGCCGGAGGGGTGGGTTCCAGGGCTCTGCCAGGAGCCCGCAGCCCAGGCCTTGCATCCCACTGGAGGGTGGGGTCGATTCCTGACCAGGGGCCAGAGGGTGGACTTAGCTGGGACCCCACTTGATAACATGGGGGCTGAAATGGTGCTTTGGGACCAGAGATAGAGCTGGACACCCTCACTCGGGTGCCCACACAAAGTCAGACCCAGCGGACTCTGGACCAGGCAGGGCTGGGACGACACGAGGGGCGAGGCATTCCGGATGACCAGCCCCCCAGGGAGCTCTCGCTGGGGGTCAGTCCGTTGTTCCCATCTGCTCATGACAGTGGCCACCCCAAGGAATCCTGCCTTCCTGTCCTTGGGGCCATGTCTGTGGCCCAAACTCGCCCAGTGGCTTTGCCCTGACCATGTCAGAAAACAGATGTACGGGGGCTCTGCTGCCCCAGGACTGTCCCGAGTGTGGTGGGTCGAATACAGAGGTCCAGGCATCCAGGCTTCCCTTATCCGGCCCACCTGGTCCCGCTCTCATTCATCCCAAAATCTTCATTGGGCACCTCTGCTTTCCAAGGACCTTAGGACAGACAACGTGCCAAAGGGCAGCCCCGCCCTCAGGGACCCTGTATCTCAGTGGGGTACACGGGGTCTAATCCACAAGCAGCACTATGGGTCGGTCATAATGCTGGCCAGTGATGGATGCACTGGGCCCCTGGGGGAAGGAGTGTGCCGTGGGTCCTTGGAGACTCTGTTCCAGGGCACGGGAAGGGGATGGACTCACATAAGGCAGGAACACACATGTGTTCTGTACCATTGGCCTTCACCAGCAAAACCGTGTTCCAAGGTGAAAGGATTGAGACTTTCAAGCCAGTGGCCAGAGAGCGTGGGATCCTACTAGGCACCAGGCCCGCACATCTGCAGATCTCCAACCCCCGGGGCCAGTCCTGGTACTGCCCCTCAGAGCTGGGGCCAGTGGGACCTCGTGGAGAGGCAGCGGGCACTGGGGTCCTGCCCATGAACGAGATCCCCCAAACAGCGCAAGATACTGCACTCGGCTCTAGAGGGAGGGCCCGGCAGCTCTGCCGTGAGCGGGCCCTCCCGGGTGCATGCGCTCACCTTTCCTCCACCCAGAGAGACCGCGGCTTAGCAGGGTCCAGAAGCAGGCCACCTGTGGTGAGCCCCTGGCCGGAGCTGGGCCAGAGGACCTATCTCTCGCCCCTGGGGGGACACAGTGACATCAACCCTTGTGTGTGCACAGTACTGTGGGGGAGCCTTGAGAGGGAGGAGGGAGGGAAGCCGTGCAGGTGCATGGTTTCTGGGGAGCGGGAGGCCCTCCACAAGGGCTGGGATGGTGTCTTCCCAGCTTCCAGGTCTAGTTTCCACCAGATGTCTGGGGACACACCTTGGGGAAGGGCCTGGTCGTGACAGGGAGCAGGGAGTGTCCTCCATGGAGGGTCCTGAGCACCAAGGCCACAAGACCATGAGGGGACGCCTTCATGGAAGGAAGAGGTGGAGCCTTAAGGGTACCTTGGGAAGTTGGGGGCTCTGCCGGGCTGGGAGCAGAGGGTAGAAGTCCCGGGAGGGCCAGGGTGTCCTGGGGTGGAAGGGAGACCTGGCTGTGCGGTGGGAACCCTTTTGGGGCTCCTGGGGGGCCTGGGAGAGAGCAGGAGGAGACCTGAGTCAACATCAGGGGGAATGACAGAAGGA
The DNA here is from genome assembly GCA_004024625.1 of Mellivora capensis. Taxonomy (NCBI): domain Eukaryota; kingdom Metazoa; phylum Chordata; class Mammalia; order Carnivora; family Mustelidae; genus Mellivora; species Mellivora capensis. The sequence continues at coordinate 10,647 of PISX010023696.1, forward strand.
TCCCAACCGCAGCAGTAGGTTTGGGGGTGGCTAGTAGGTGACCAGTAGGTCAGGATCGGGGCCTGAGAGACCGTGGAGGGGGTAAGGGAGAAGTGGGTCCACAGGGTTCCTGACCCTTTCCCAGCAGTGGAGGTTTGGGGTGGCTCTGCAGGGGTGCACCAGGGCGGTGGGCAATGGGCATGGCCACACCCTCATCTTTGCCCCCGGGAGCCCGGGGAGGGGCCAGGGGACAGCGTTCCTGAGCCCTGAGCTGTGCCGCTCTCCCTGCCCTCTGGGGAATGACGTGGGGTGGGGCAGGCCCCCCAGGAACCCACAGGCTCGAAGATGAGGGACCTACTGTCCCCGTGTGCCCCTCCAAGGGGTCTCACTCCCACCTCCAGGCCCAGGGAGACTCACTGGCTGATTCGAGGTCCACAGGTGCCCAGAGGCCTGCGGGTTCGGTGCCCAGAGAGCTGGGTCGAAGCCCCCATCACGCCTCCCTTGGGCCCCCACCCCGCTGTTGCTGCTTTTCTGCCAGGAGCGCTGATGTGAAAGGTCGTGTTAGCAGGCAGTGGCAGATGGGATTTGGGTGCGGCTCGGGCTTCTGGACACCCTGGCTCTCCAAGGCCGGGGACCTGGGGATGGGCAAAGGCCCGGGCCTGCTCTGGAGGGGATCCCGGGGGCCCCGAGACTCTTCAGCTGGGTCTGGAGGAAAAAAGGAGGGTGACAGAGAAAGCCTGTCCTGACCCTTGCCCCCCCCCCCCCCAGGGCCCCATGGGTCCCACCCTGCCTCCCAGCCTCTGGCTGTGATGAATGAGGCCAATCAATCCGGGCGGGGGGGGGGGGGTTGCCAAATGCCACAGAGCGCCCTGCAGTCTGCACACCCGGCCCCCAGCAGGGCCCCCCACGGAGTCTGGGACCCCGGTGCCCCCTCTACACTGAAATGGGCCTTTGTCACCAGAGCTCCCAGAAGCAGGGAGGGGCTTGCTGACAGGGCTCACCCTGCCGGCACCCCAGCGCAGCTCCTGCCCAAGGCCACATGCCAAAGGGGGTGTGTGTGCGTCCCTGCTGTGACAAGGTCAGGGGACAGCCAGGGCTCTGGGCCAGGCCCGCCTGCCCGCCTGCCACCAGCAAAGTGAGCAGTTGGGACAAGCAGGCCCAAGTTCATGCGTCTGACTGTGGTCCTGGCAAAGCCTCGGCAGGACGGGGGCCTGGGCTGAGGGAGAAGCGGTGCGCCGTCAAACACCACAGCTGGGGCTGGGGACACTGACACAGCAGGACTTACCGCCTCCCTGTCCTCACTGTCTTCATCGTCTCCCGGTCCTGCTCACCATCTCCATCCTGAGCTCGATGCTCCTGAGGCCTCTCTCCTTGGCCTGTCGACCGCTGGCCTCTCCCTGGGTCCTCTGGGTGCGCCTGGGTGTGCCTGGGTCCACGATTCATGTAGGGACATCGGTCCTATAGGACCCGGAGCCCCCTGGGGACCTCCCTTAACCTGATGACCTCTGGTCTCTGTGAAGACCAGCTCCAAAGGAGCTCCTGGAGGTGGGGACTCCACTCTATGAATTCAGGGGAGGACACATTCCAGCCCCAAATAGACAGAAACAAAGTGGTTTTCCAGTAATACCAGCCCCCAGCGGCCCCCTCCCCCTCTGCAGGGCCCCACCCACACCTTCTTGTCCCTTGGGCGAGGCATGACCCACTCCAGGCCCCCTCCACAGAGTGTGGCTGAGTCAGCGAGAGGCACAGGCCACTCGGGAGGGCGGGCAGTGCCGAGGACACACAGGCCGGGCTTCCCCAGGCGGCCTTGGACGAGGGGCTTCTTCGGGGACCCCAGGGGGCCCACCGAGTGGTAGGCCGAGCCCTAGGCCTTCTAGGGAGGGTCCCTGTGTGTCTGTCCCCTCTGACATCACGTGACAGCCTCCCCCTCCAGCTGGCCGGACTGCCCAGGAGGGGGTAGCTGTGTCATTGCTGGGGTGATGGGAGCCAGTGTCATGGGGAGGGGGGCGTCAGAGAGCTGCTGGAGGTACCCGTTCTGCCCTTCCTGCTTGTCCCCGTCCTGGTTCTGTGTGGGGTCCAGGCCAGGACCCAGTCCCCGTGTTGGTGACCTTCCACCCCCCCGCCCCCGCCAGCTGTCCTGAGAGTAGTGAGGAGATGCTGCCCCAACCTCCCCCCACATTTGCCTGTGAGCCCTGGGGCTCCTGGGACTGGCCCCCAGGGCCCCCGCCATTGCTTGCAGTGATAGCATGCAAATCTCTAAGTGAAATCCAATTAATGCCCAAATGAGGGCCTGGGAGCTGCCTGGGCTGCCCCAAGAGGCTGGGCTGGGCTCTGTCTCCGGGCTCAAATATTTGTCTCTCATTTGAATGCCTTTTGTGGGCAGCGGGCGGGACTGCAAAGGGGCCTGGGCAGGGGCCTGGGCAGCGGGCAGACAAAGCCAGGCTCTTGCACGCACTCACGCGAGCTTTGGGATTGGAACTGTACGTCGGAACTGTACTGTGCTCCCCTCCTTCCCCGTCCCAGGTCCGCCCGCCCCACCTGGCAAGGCCTTGAGGCCCCACGGCCCCTCCCTGACCATCCCTTTCCCTCCCAGCTGGTCTCCATGCTGCGCACAGCCTCCTGCAAGGTCCGGGGGTCCTTCTGCCCCAGGCCAGAGCCCAGGTTCTGTGGGAGGGGTGTGGTGGCCTGCAGGCTGGGGGTCATTTCCTGGTGGGCTCGGGGGTGGGACCCCCCAGGGGGCCCGGCTCTGTCAGTGGGGGAAGGTGCCCTTCTGTCATTCGCATCTGCCCCTACCTTTCCATCGCCCGCTCACTCACCTGGGCTGTGCTGTCACATGTGCCTCAGTTTACCCTCCTGGGTCATGCCCATTTCACAGGCATGGAAATTGAGACCTGGATGTCGGATGGGCTTCCAAGGCTGGTCGGGAATGGAACAGGATTCACAGGGAGGGCACATGTTCCGCTCTCGGGGAGCGGGACTGGTCCCTTTTCTCCCTGCTGCCTCTCTCTTGACCCCTTCCGTAGCCAATAGGGCTGAGCCTGTAGGGCCAGGCAGGCCAGGAAAACCAGGGAGAGTATGCAGAAGGAGCATACTGTGGGGTTCTGGTAGACTGGCAGACTGGGCTGGGGTCAGGTGCCCTGTCCAGGGCCCCCTGCCAGGATTCCCGACACCCATTTCCGCATCTGTATGAGACCACGAGTCTCCGTACCACCACCGCCCTGAGCCCGTCTGCCAGGCCACCTTTGTGCCAACACAAGCTCAGGGACTTAGCCAGGTCCCTCTCCCCCAGGAAGCCTTCCAGGAATACCCCTTCCTGGTCTCAGCTGGGCAGGACCATCAAGGGCCTCCTCTTCAGAAAGACCGGGAGGAGGAGACCTGGCAGCCAGGAGGAGGGAAGCTCGGCCAACCCCCACTCATCCCTGGGCCCTGCGCGTTGGATGTTCCTGGGCTCCCAGGGTACACAGAGCACTGGGGAGCACCGGGGCACAGCAGTTTGGTGTGGGGCACGCCACTTTGGGAGGGCGAGGCTTGTCTTTGGTGGCCAGTGGGGGATTTCACAGAAGGACAATGGGCCTCTGGCAGCTTTGGGCTTAGAGTTATGACCTCTGTGTTCAACGTTTCCAGAAAGCCAGGCAGCAGATTTCTGCTCCCAGACCCGCTGCCCCTCGGGGTGCTGGGGTGGGGCCCCTTCCTCCAGGAAACAGGGAGTGACAAGGCTGGTGGGGAGCCCCGGGGCTGCCACAGAGGCTGGGGGTTGAAGGCCTGTGGTGGGCGGGGAAGGCGGACTGGACTGATGAGCTACACCCCCTGGGAATGCAGAGGTGACCTGTCCCTCCACTTCTCCCATGGGACTGGCAGTGCTGACCCGGCCCTGCCTCCCTCAAGCACAGCCATCCCTCTCCTGGAGGCTCCGTGACCAGAAGGAGGAGGTGGGGTCGGGAGGGGTTGTGTGGCCAGGAGGTGGACAGTGGGCTGGGGGGACAAGCCTCTGGGACTTGCCTTGGAGCCAGGGACCGGGATGCCCTAACCCTGCAGGCTCCCGCGCTCCCCTTGAGGGGCTGCGTGGAGGCCGGGCTGCGGGTCTGAGGGCTCTGGAGGACAGCGATGTCCTCTAACTGGGTGTGATTCACGAACCTGGAGTGTGTGTTCATGAACTTGTAGGACCTCACCCAGACCGCTGGAAGGGGTGAGCCCTCACCGTCGGCTGCCTTTGTGCCCCTGTGAGCGGATGCCGGGTTTGGTCCTGAAGGCCAGGGCCATCCAGCCACAAAGTGTGGACTCTGGTCCGACTTCGTCCCCGCCCCTTCCTGCCACCCTCGGGCACCCAAGGGGGCAAGGCCAGGCCCGACTATCCCCTGCATTTGCAGGGAGCGTGGCTGCCGAGGGGGAGATGCTGTGGGGCTGGGGCCTGCGCAGCGGTCATTGCCCAGTGTGCGGGGGTCCCTGGGCACCCTTCCGGGGCTGGGCGCGGGCCTGTGCGTCTCTGTGGCTTCTCTCCGTGCCCGGGGCCTGCTCTGTTCCCCGAGCTTCTGTTTCTGCCTCTGAGTCTCACGATCCTTCTGGAATGAGGCAGAGAGTTGTTAAAATTAATAGATGCACCAATTTTAAACAAAAGAGAAAAAGAAACCAGACCATTTGCCTGGGTCAGACAGCCAGGAGATGGGGCTGAGAGGCCCACAGAGGCCCGTCTGAACCCCCTCATGGTGCTGGGCCCAGGGGTAGCTGAGGACCCTCCCTCTGCCGCCAGGCCCACCTGCTGGTCCTCAGTCCCCAGCTGTGGGAACCTGGAAGGGAGGTGGGTAGATGAGGGTCGCAAGGACTCTTCCGCTCACACACTTGGATTCCCAGCCTTTTTAACCCACTGAGCCACCCAGGCGCCCCATGGATTCCCAGCCTCTTCAGAGCCCTTCTGGGGGCTGGAAGGTGAACTGACGTGGGGTCAGTTGGTGAACTGACCAGGGGGCAGCCCAGAGCCTATGGGCCGGGTGGGCAGGGAGGGCTTCCTGGAGGCGGGGACTAGGAGCCCTGCAGGATGGAGAACCTTCAGGCAGATGGCCTGCCCAAGAGCAGGCTGGGACGGATGCGGGGGGGCTCCCGGGGGGAGGGCAGGGGGCGCAGGGCTCAGCCAGACTGGGGACCCCACCCCCATTGCCCCTGGCTTCCCCGCCCTGCCCCAGCACCCCACCCTGGGCATTGCTCCTTCAGGTCTGACCTGTTCTGGGCAGGGCGGCCCCGGGGGTGGATTCCAGCTTCTCTTTCTGCTCCTGAAGCCTTTAGGCATCACCTCCACCCAGCTCCAGGGCCACACACCCTCCACTCCCTCAGCCCCAGGGCCTTTGCAGAACAGTCAGGCAGCCAGAGCCCTCCTTCCTCCTTCACACACACACACACACACACACACACACACACACACACACACACACGACTCAAGCAGGTTTGGACGTGTGGCCCTTAGGTCATCCTGACCTCCCCCCATGCGCTCTGGTGCCAAGATCTCCCCGACCCCCTGGGAAGGGGGCGCATGGCCAGGTTGCACCACTCTGCCTCCCTCCAGCGGTGGGAGGGCCCCCGCCCCCTGCCCGGCACCCCACGCCCTGCCCAGTGGTGGAGGTGGGGTCCTTCTTGTTTGTGTTCATTGTTTTGTCTTAATGTGAAGCATCTCCTAGCGGCTTTGCTCTGCCTTTCCCTGGTGGCCATGGTATTGGGCATTGTCTGTGCTTATCCATGCCCTGGATGGCCTCACTGCTGGCTTTTTAACTGGGACATGTGAGGACCGTCGTTTCAGGATCCCCGGTGTGGGATGCACGACCATTTCCTGCAGCCCACGGTTTGTCCTTCCCAAGTCCCAACTTGGCTGTTTACAGATGACGACCTGTACATTTAACAAAGTCCAGCGGATCAGAGCATTTCCCGGCCGTGTTTTGGTTTCAGTGTCGCATCGCAGAAATCTTTGCCCACCCCGATGGTGTCCGACTAGGGGCCATTCTGCCCCCGAGGAATGTCTGGCAGTGTCTGGAATTTTTGGCTGTCACATTTGGAGAGCACTACATCACATACTCCACGAGGGTAGCCTCTGTGAGAAAGAATCATCTGGCCCCAGATGTCCACTGTGCTGAGGTTAGAGACCCTGGCTGTCCTCAGGCCGCAGAGAGTTTCTCCCATGACTCCTTCTAGGTGCCTTCTAGGTGCCTGTCTATGAACCTGTAGTTTCCTAGTTCATACCTGGCTATGTGAGTGGTTTCGGTTAGGGCGTGAAATATATGTTCCAGGGTTCGTTTTTTGCATATATGTGTGCAACTGGTCAAGTCCTACTTGCTGAAAAGCCTGTCCTTTCTTCAACGAATAATCTTTGTGTTTTTGCTAAAGCTCAACTGACTGTATTTGTGTGGATTCTGTCTCTGGGCTCTCTGTTCTGGCCCACTGATCTGCGAGTCCCTCCTCCACCAAATCCACACTGTCTCATGACCGAAGCTTTTAGTAAAACCAGGTAGTAGATATGTGGTAAAATGAAATCAGATGGTACAGGTCCTTTGACCTTCTTCTTCTAAATTGTTTTGACCATTCTAGTTTACTTGCATTTCCACGTGAATTGTAAATTTTAAAGTCAACTTGTTCATGTCTACAAAAAATAAATAAATAAATCTGATGGGGGAAGTGATGGGATGTATGAATCTTTAGGTCAGTTTGGGGAGAATGGACATCTCAACAAGATCAAATCAACCAATCCATGGAAATAGTATATCTTTCTGCACATTTAGGTCTTTAATTTCTTTTTTTTTTTAAGATTTTATTTATTTGACAGACAGAGATCACAAGTAGGCAGAGCGGCAGGCAGAGAGAGAGAGAGGGGGAAGCAGGCTCCCTGCTGAGCAGAGAGCCCGATGTGGGACTCGATCCCAGGACCCTGAGATCATGACCTGAGCCGAAGGCAGCGGCTTAACCCACTGAGCCACCCAGGCGCCCAGGTCTTTAATTTCTGTCATGAGTTTCTTAACATACAAATCTACACATTTTTCATTATATTTACACACAAGCATGATTTCTGGGGTGCGGCTGTAGGTAGAGCTGTTTTGAAGATTTAGAATCTGTTGCAGGTACAGAGACATACAATTAGCTTTTGTATATCAACTTTATACTGAGATCTTGCTAAACTCTCTTCTTAGTTCTAGGAGTTTCTGTAGTTTGGGGGGAGATTTTCAACATAAGCATTCATACCATTGTGAATGCAGATGGCTTTACTTTTTCCTTTTCAGTGACATTTATATTTACCATTATTAGATGACATTTATTATGTTATTATTATACGCCACTTGTTCTTTTTTCTTGCCTTATTACACTGGCTAGGGCTTCCAGTAAGACATTGAGCAACGTCGAAGAAAGAGGTATCAGTGCCCTCTTCCCAGTTGTAGTGGGGGGAGCAATCAGTCTTTTACCATTTGGTATGTTTGCTTTTGTGTTTTGGATGTATTAGGTGAAGAATGTCCACTTATTCCTAGTTTGCTGACAGGATTTTTTTGTTGTCATTGTTGTTTTAAGATAACGAACACATACTGAATTTTGTTTTATCAGTTTTTGCTCCCTGTACTTGGAGCCTCTGTCGTGAGGATTGTTTTCTCTTCTTGGAAAATTGGTGCTGGTATCATCGTGGGTCTCTCTTACTCTTCGAAGTATTTCTTGTTCCGAAGCTTACATTGAGATGGGTGTACTGCTCCAGCTCTGTGCTCACAAGTGTTTGTGTGGCATGTGTTTCCTACCCTTTCCTTCAAATCTACTCGTGGCTTTCTGTTTAGAGTGGGTCTCTTACGGTCTTTTTTTGTTGAGTCAATGTGGTGGCCCTGACAACTTCTTTCTCTGAGTGGGTGCGCTGGCCTGGTTCAACGTGTTATTGTTTATGCTTTTGGATTAGATGACACGATCTTGCCTGCTCTTTTCTACCTGCTCCATTCCGTTTGCTTTTTCTTCCTTTCTCCCCTGACTTCTTTCGGTTTTACTGAGTCTTCTTTGTGATTCTGTGTGATCTCCACTATGGCCTTACTATTTAAATCTCTTTTTAAAAAAATTAGAAGTTGTGCTTGCTTCAGCAGCACCTATACTAAAAAAAATTAATAGCTGTCCAAAGACTTACGCCATACATCCTTAATTAATCAAGGTCTACCAAATACTATCATGTTGCTCTATGAGTCACATAAGGAATTTACAACTGTGTGCTCTCAATTCCTCTCTTATTTGTGCTTATTGTTGTCATATATACTACTTTAACTTCTCCTATGAATACATCGCGTACTATCACGATTTTGTCTTCAGATGGACAGTTGTCTTTCAGAGCCATGAGTATAAGGAGGAAATTAGTTTTATATTTATATTCATTCATTCCATTTCTAGTGTTTCTCATTTCTTCGGTATCATGTCCCTTTTGCCGGAAGAACTTCCTTTAATGTTCTTATAATGAAGTTGTCCTAGAAGTTGGTCATCTGGTTTTCATTGATCAGATATAGACTTTATTTCTCCTCCTTCTTTGGAAGATACTTGAGCTGGGTATAGAACCCAGGGGCGCCTGGGCAGCTCAGTTGGTTAAGCATTTGACTTCGGCTCAGGTCATGATCTCAGGGTCTTGAGGTCGGGCCCTCTGTCTGGCTGCCCGCTCAGTAGGGTGTCTGCTTGTCCCTCTCTCTCCCTCTGTCCCTCCCCCTGCTCATGATCTCTCTCTCAAATAATTAAATAGATCTCAAAAAAAAAAAAAAAAAAGAATTTGGGGTCCAGAGTTCTTTGTTGCTCTTTTCTCCCTCCGGCTCTTGTTGACTTGATTTCTGACGAAAAGGGTGATGTTGTTTTTGTCTTTTTTCTTTGTATGGAATGTGACTTCCTTCTCTGGCCACTTTCAAGATGTTGTCTTTTGCCTTGGGTTTTTGGCATTTTGAATACTTAAATACACCCTGGGTTGTCTTCTTATGGTATTGATCTTGCTGGGTGTTCTCTGAGCATCTTGGAGGTGTCGTTTGTTGTGTGTTGATAATTCTGTGAAATTTTTGTCTGTTCTTTCCCCCAAATATTTCTTCTGTACCATCTTTTCTACCACGTCTTCTCTCAGCTTTCTCTGAGACACCTGCGTTGTGCCCTTCAGCATTCCCTGTGGCTCTCACTTTCTCTGTTTCAGCCAGGGTGCTTTCTGCCGGGCCACCTCCAGGTCCGCTGATCCTCTCCTTGGCTGCGTCACATTTATCAACGAACCCACTGCAGTTGCGCTTCTTGTCTCTGTTACGGAGTTTTTAACTCTAGAGCTTCCGTGTGATGTTTTTTTCTTCAAATTTCTGTCTGTTGGCTGGAATTACCTGTCTGAACTTGTGTGTTGTACTCCTTCCCATGAGGACCGTGGGCACATTTATCGCAGTTATAAAACGTCCTATCTGATGGTTCCAATATCTGCATCATGTCTGGTTGTTCCAACTGCTTTGCCTTAATGATGTGTGTCCTTTTGCCTTTTTTATGGCCTCATAATTTTTGTTGAAATCCAGACATCTGTGGAGGACGGTGGAGACTGGGATAAATATTCTTATGCCTGGAAATGCAGATGCCCTGCCAACGGGGTCTGCCATCAGTCTCGTGGGGGACTGAGCTGGGCTTGGGCTTCTTGTTGCCATGGTTACCCTCGGACCACCACAGACCCTGAATTCCTCCAGGGGCATCAGTTTATGTGTAGTGCGTGGTCATTCTTCCCAGTGTGAGGTTCACCTTCAGCTGGAAGTGTTGTCTCCATGCTGTGCCCATCTCTTCTCAGAGCTTTCCCAGGGATGTGCCGGTGTCACCTCTTCCTCCTCAGCCTGGCTGTGGGGACTGGGGCTGTCCTCTGTCTCTCACATTAACCCCGTGGCCTTGGGTCTCATGGGTAGAGTCTTCAGGCTCTCACCCACCTGGACCAGCACGTGGCTCATCCTTCCCTTGGGGGTCTACTGTTCTTAGGATTCTTGCTCTGAGCTGTAATGGCTTTCAAGGTGTTTTTTGGCCCTGGCTCCAACATTTTGAGGTGTTTGCTCCATAGTGGATAGTAGCCTGGGTGGGTTTTGTGCCTTTGATGCACTGACTGCTGTCCCCTGCTAGGCCAGACCCGCAGCACAGAGATGCGTGCGTAGGGATCCCGCCATGCTTTAGTGAGTGTCCAGTGTGGCCCCCTGCAAGTGGGTGTGATTTCCCTTTCTTCTGTAGCCCCCAGGCTTCCCGTATTCTCTCCTCGGCCCACACTCAGCTGTGACTAGTTCCCTGGCAGTGTCAGCGGAACCGTTGTTACTGGTGTCAGGCGTCCTCTGTCCCAGAGAAGTAGGACTCACGTTCCACCTCTCCTCACAGGTGTGCTCCCCGGGGATCCATGACCTCCATTCTTGGGGGGTTCTGAGGAAAGGGATGAATTTCCTGTTGTTTGGTGCCTCCTGTTGCTGTGTTTTTGAAGGGGGGCACCACACCACTCCCTGTCTCCCCAGTAGGGGCTGGAAGCCACCCCAACTTCGGCTGTCCGGTCTTACAAGCACCTTCACTTCCTCTGGAGTGGGCACGGGGCATCATTAGCCCTTTGTATGAAAGGGTGACCGGGGGCCCAGGGGGACCAGTGCCAGCCACTCTTAGGTCAAGGCACATCTCGGACACGTTCCCAGCTTGGAGGTGCTGGGATGGCCTGGGACGTGTCCCAGAGGGGAAGGTTGGGGCCGTGTGGTGTCTGGAGCCTCTCCCAAGTCTCTGATGCCCTTACCCAGCCCTCTCCTGGGATCACCTCTGATGCCACCTGAGGATCCCCAGGGCCCAGCCCTGGAAACGGAGGCAGAGTGGTAGGTTGACTTTGGCATTTGGGGCCTTGCTGACAGCCTGAGAGGCAGTCAGGCCAGTGTGGAGGTGGGTCAGTTTTCTGATTCTCCTGGGACAATACACATCCCTGGGGGGTCCCCAGGTGAATCAGCAGGACTCCAGAACAGGGACAGGTACAGCCCTGGCACCTGGCCTGGAGCTCAAGCCTCCTTTCTCAAGTGGGCCTCACGTGGTTTCTAGGGGCATCACTATGCGGGGAGGGCTTGGGGAGTCAGGGTCCTGAGGAGAAAGGGGCAGCCCCACGGTAAGCCAGCCATGGATTGTTGAGAGTTAATGAAGTTCTGGACTCATCTTACCCAGCCTTCCCTCTGCGGAGGCTCGGGGGGGACACGCGAAGAAGGGCCTGCCGCCAGCTTCCCGCCGTCCCTGGACCCCAGCCCTCCTGCCGCCAGCTTCCTGCCGTCCCTGGACCCCAGGGAGGGGTTCACAAAGAATGTTAGGAGCGTCACAAGCCACGACTGCTGGCCTGCCCAGACCAGATCTGGACACCGGGTGTCCTAGCCTCCTTTCCAGACCCGCAGGAGAGTGGTGTTCGGGCCTAAGGTGGACCGCCCCGGGGAGCCTAGCCCTGTCGAGCAGAGCTGACCCGCTTGTCCTCACGAAGCTAAATTGAGCCTCATGTCAGGTCTCCTGGCAATGGGGCCCCGGAAAACATTCCTGTGTAGGAGAAGCAAGGACGCGGGGCTTTGTCCCACCCGATGGGGAGCTTCCTTATACACCCGGCACGAGCGGCCCCGCAGGACTGGGGAGCAAGAGCCACCTTCTGTTCCTCCATGTCTGCCACAGGCCATGAAGTCCCCTTGGGGCCCGGGCCTCTGGCTTGAGGAGCTCCCCACTGGCCAAGAGCAGCCTTCCGGAGAGCCGTTGGCTGTGAGCGTCTCAGAAGGGGTCGGCACACTGACTAACCGAAGGAACTGGACGGGACACCAGGAAGGTCCGTTGAGCCCACCCCTCGCACCGCACGGGCACTCTTGCTTATGAGGCTCTCTCCATCCGGGACTGCGTCTCACCGATAAGGTGAGGGGACGTCTACACCGATAAGGTGTAGGTGTAAGGGAGCTTCCCTCCCTGCTCCTGCCCTCGCTCCTGGAGCCAGCACGGAGCCATCCCTTCCCTCCTCCACCGCCCACTCTAGATGGTCTGCCCCCCTGAACAGCCCACAGCCACCGTGGCCTCATTGTGCCCGGCTGTGGATTTGTTCTATTTGCCGCAGAGTCTAGCCGTGGGGGTGCCAAGAGGTGCCTGTCCCGGATTGCTGAGCCCCGAACATGCTGCTTCCTGCCCTGTTGAGAACCTTACCTTCCCTCCTCACGATGCTCATCACCCTGCCTGTACAGTTTCTCCCTTCTTCACCCGGTGGCGCATGGGTGGCCTTGGCCAGGTGACGGCCGACACTCGAAGTTTTGTAGTGTCCCCTGGGGGAACCAGGATCGCTGGCCCAGGAGAGCCTAGAGCTGCTGGATAGAGAATGGCAAATTTGCTTCTGTCCCCACGCAGTGGCTCACCAGTGACAGTGCTCAAGGGTCTACCCGCTGGGAGGGTGTCCCCTGTAATTGTCCCTTAGTCCATGACCCCCACCACCACCCGAGAAGGCTGCAGTCCAAGGGCGGTCCCCTTGGACTCCTACTCACACACCTGGCTATAACCCACGGACCAGCCAAGCCCGGGCTTCTCGTCTCCATCCCCTGACCTCGGGGACCACCCAGGAGACGAGAGGTGTGAGCTACGGCATTGGCGCTGGGGCAGCCACAGTGGGCGACATGGGGGTTCCGGCTCCTTGTTCATGTGGCTCTCCTGTGCCCTCTGCTCTTTCCCCCTTTCTGAAAGACCACCACGGGACCTTCTGTGGCAGAACCCTGTTCATGACGGGCATTCGGGGCCACGCGGGCCCTTGAGGTCCAGGGCCGGGCGGGCTGTCTAGGCCCCTCCGGCAGTGCGCCACGAGCCCCTCTCTGCATGGCCGGGCTCCCGACCCTCACGGCGTCTTCTGGGGCTTGCTGGGGGATCTGTGTGTGGCGTCTTTCTCCACCGTAGATGCCTCTAGGACTGTGGGATTTGCCACGGTTTACGGCAACAGGTTCACGATGCATTAAGTCCCTCAGTGTGAGCAGAATGCATCTCCCGCCAGGCAGGGTCCCTGCGTCTTACTCAGGCACCCAGAGTACTTGGCCCTGCTTGGTCATTGAATCCCGGGAATATAATGGCACCATGTAGCAGGCTGTGGGGATGGTCTGTGGGAGGCCCAGAGGTCCTCTTCCCCTGGGGCGGTGCCGTGACAGAGAGCGCGAGAATCCGCGTGTCCCTGAGCAAGACCACGGATGGGCGCCCGTCAAATCCTGTGGGAGCACACGCTGCCCGGAGACCCTTTTCCGATGGGTACTGAGCTACCTGCAAGCACCGCCCCGGTGTCTACACCCAACCCGCCGTGGCTCGCTCCATCGGCTCTGAGAGCCGCACGACCTCCCTGGGTTGAGTCTGAGGTAGTCTGTGAACGAATTTCTGGGTGTAGTTTGCACGTATGACGGGGAGACCGGGACACACCCTCGGGAGGGATCACGTGGCTCACCCCGTCCTCACACCCTGTCCTGTCCGGCTTCTCTCTCTCCTCACGCCGATTCCAAGACCCGTTAGTAACGTTGCGAGCATCCGTGGTCCCTCTGTGGGCGGGCAGAGTGTCCTGCCGGGGACGTCAGACCGGTCGACCGTTTCGTCCAAGTGTCCCGTGTCCTCACCGGTAGCCCACGTACTCTGGTCTGGTCTCCAGGGACAGAGCCCAAGTCTGCTGCGACACCCACTGAGCATTTCTCCCTCCTCGCAGTTCGATTGTTTTGAAGATCTGTGATTCGGTGCGGACACATTCAGGATCGAAATATTCTCTTGCAAAAACGACCCCTTTGTTGTTAGGACACGACCTTCTTGATCTTGACCAGCCTCCAAGCTCGCTCTCTGCCATCAGTATTGCTTCTCCAGCTTTGTTTTCTCCAGCTTTGTCTTCTCAGTGTTCATTTGGTTCATACTTTCTTATTCTTCTCATTTTCACTCTTTTATTTGTGTCTTTAAAGTGTATATTTTTTGGCAGCCAGCAGACCGTGGGTCTTGCTTTTCCTTATCCAGGCCAGCAGTCCCCCGTGGTTGGTGTGGGGTTCCAACCCCTCCGTGAGCGATGGTGCAAGTTGGTGCTATTACACGTCTCCGCCTTCTCCCACCCACTCTTCCTCGGCAGGGAGGACTCCCATGATGTTTTCTTATCTCCTTTGCTGGCTTCCTATCCGTACCGGTCTGTGTCATCATTCCATGCCCGTGTCGGAGGTGCCGAGCGCACATTCTCTTCTCACGGGGCCGTCCCCCGCGGTGGCAGAGTGCAGTCTGCATCGCTGAGGACCGTGCCCCATGCACCGTCCGCGAACCTCACACACTGCCCCCCCCAGTCTGTTCTGTCGAACTTCCACTACGCTTGTCATTTCCTGACAGTTTCACTGGGCATGTGGAACGCTCTACCCTCTACACAACGTCTCCCTCGTTGTTAGCACCAATTATAGAATAAAGATACATAAGTAACAAGAAAAACAGTGATTATCAGCCCTTGAAAACCGTTACATTTTTGTGACTTTGTGGCTTTGAGTCCACCTGTGTCCTTACTCTGCTTTCCTTCTGTCTGAAGAATGTCCTTTGCCCGTCCCCGGGAGCAGGTGTGCCGGCACCGCATCTTGGGTGAAGGCGCCCGCATTCCCACTTCGCTGTGGAGGGGTTTTCAGGGACAAGAGCCCCAGGGCGGCTGCGCCTGTGCCCAGCCCTTCCCCCCCAACCCTGATCCGAGCTTCACCGTCACTCACCTTTGACTCGCAGATTTGAAGACTTCTCTGACTTTTATTTAGAGACTGGACGGGGATCCACCTCCTGGCGATCATTCTTTCCAGGTCTTTCCTGTGCTGGGGCTCGTCGAGAAATTCCTGGATCTGTGGGTTTGTGTTTCCTCCACCTGTGAATTTTTTTCAGCCGTTAAACAAACTGTTGAATTTTAGAACAGTTTGGAGTTGCAGAATTACTGTGAGCGGAGAGTTCAAGGAAGGGCCGAGAGCTCCTGAATCCCCTACGTGCGGTCCCCCTGCAGCCGGCATCTCCCATCTGCCACGGGGCGTGCCGGGACCCCGCCAGGACCCTGAGTCTCCTTCATCAGCATGTCTCCCCAGGCTCCTCTTGGCAGACACGGTCTTTCAGACTTTGCTTCCTTGCCATTACCTTGACCACTCCGGGAAGCGCTGGTCTGGTATTTTGTAGAATGTTCCGGATGTGGATTTTGTCTGATGGTTTTCTTGTGATTCAATGGGGGTCACGGGCATGAGGGAGGAAGGCCACAGGGGTTCAGGGCCCCATCCATCACATCCAAGGGTGGCCACAGGCTATCCAAATGGATCGTCACTATGAGGCTGACATTCTGGCCAGGCTTCTCCACGGTGAGACTTACTGTATCTGTCCCTGTTAGTCCTGCCTCTATGGGAGGAAGTCACCGTGCTCGGCCTGTACCCACACACGAGGCTACAGGACATGAGTCCCTCCCTCTTAAAGCCAGAGGAGCTGCAACAATCATTTGAAATTCTTCCCCAAGGGAGGTTTGTGTATTCCCTCCCCCCTGCCCCACTGCGTGTTTGTTTATTCAATTATTTCTTTGTACGAGCCAGGACTGATGGATATTTCATTTATAATCCGAGCCGCCATCCGTATTCCTTTATATATTTTGTGGCTTAAGTACTTGTAGTGTTGGCGGTGGGCGGTTCTTCCAGGTGGCTCCTGTGCCCCCCCGAAGGCTGGGATTCTTCTCTGGAGCACTTTCTTACTTCCCGGCCCCACGAGATGCTCCAGGGCCATCCTATTTCCCGTGCTGGCCATTTCTGCAAGGCTCTTCTTGCTGGGGAATGGTGTTAGAAGCCAAGAGCTGGGCACCTGTGTGCTCACTGCTGCTGGGCTGTCACGGCCTCCAGGCCCTCAGTGGGCACTGCTGGGGCTCCATGAGCGAGCTCACCAGCCTGTCCACATGGACGTCTCCGTAGCTCTGTGCAGAGCTGCTGAAATCTGAGTTATGCTAGGTATGTGTTCGTGGAGACTTCTCCAGCCTTTTCTACCTGGATTATTCTGGCTTCCTCTCCCAGTGGCCCTGTAACCTCTCTCTCCAGCTGTGGCACCCGGACTCCCCCCATCGGCCACCCACTTGCTCTGTGTTCCGCTCAGTGCAGCAGCATTGTGAACCTACCCCCCCCCCCAGAACCACCTTATCAGCCAGACTGCAGTGCTGTGTGCCGTCCCCACGCCTTCGCTTACACAAATTCCGCTTGTCCCCAGAACGACTAAGCCAGCACCCCCTCCAGAGAGGCAGTTTCCAACATTTAGACGATTTTTTTCATAATTTGCATTCCATTCTGGGACCAACCTAGGAAATTATTACAGGTTCAGGTTTGCTCTTTGTCTATCAAGTTTAGGAGTTTTGACAAATGCCTAATGTCTTCTATTCAGCGTTGCTGAATCACTGATCACAGTCTCACTGCCTTACAGATCCGCCTCTCATCCCTCCGCCCCCCCCCCCCCCCCCCCCCCCCCCCCCCCCCCCCCCCCCCCCCCCCCCCCCCCCCCCCCCCCCCCCCAGCAAGCCCTGGCGACCACTGACCCTCCTGCTGTCTCCTCACTTCCTTTTCCAGAATGTCACGGAGTTGGAGTCACAGCGGGCAGCCCTTTTCAGACAGGCTCCTGTCACGGGCAACGCGGGGGTGTTTTTCTGATTTGGTAGGTCATGTCTTGTCATCCCTGAGCCACACAGTCTTCATCCTTTCACTGTTGTAGGATTTCTTGCTGGCCTCCTGTTTTGGGTGATGAACAAATAAAACTAGTGGGAGTATTTCTGCGCAGGTTTTGTGTCGGAAGGATTTTCAAGTCAGCTGGCTGAGTTCCTGAGTGTGACCGCTGGGTCATACGGCACAGGGAGAGTCCTGTCAGACCGCCGCTATCTTCCCGAGGGGCTGCCCCATTCTGCATTCCCGCCCGCCGAAGGTCCTCACCAGCCGCTGGCGTCGGCTTGGGATTTTAGCCCTTCTGATGGAGATGTAGTGGTATCTCATTGTTGTATCTCCTGGTATCTCCTGGTATCTCACTGTCTCTTCTTTCCGTCTGTATGGATTTGGTGAAGAGGGAGAAATGAGGCTTGTACCCCTTTCTCACTTTTTAATTGTGTGTGTGTGTTGGTGTTGATCCTTGAGAGGCCCCCTGTATCTGGGAGGCAAGTCCTTTATCAGACGTGTGTTTTGAGGATATTTCCCCTCAGTCTGTGGCTCGGCATCCTGTTCTCTTGAACAAACTGAGCAGACTGTGTTTGGAAACCCCTCACCAAAGCCACGGTCACGTAGACTCTCTCATATGTGGCCTTCGAGAGTGGACAGTTCTGTGTTCTGCAGTTAAGTGTGACCTGCTTGGAGGTCATTACTTTTAAGGCATACATACAGTCTGTGTCCAGGCTAATTTGTGTGCGTGTGGACGCCCAAAGGTTTTATCTCTTTCCTTGGAGAGGTATGCATTTTATTTCATGCCCTCCTCTCCCTGATCTGGCCGGGACTTCTAACTTGAGCTAGATGGGGTGGTGGGAGTGGGCATCTTTGGGTCGGCCCCGACCTCAGATGAAAGTGTTGAGCCTGTCCGGGCCAGGAAGGGAGCAGGGCACATGAGGGAGAGGGCTGGCACTATCATGGGGGGGGGAGCCCTGCCTCATGTAGGTCCCCGCGGGGTCTTGGAGCAAAGCATGAGCTCTATCTTACACAGAGGGGTTTTTCTGCAGTCCCCGGGGTCTTGGGGAGCTCAAAGCTCTCGAGGGTGAGGGTCTCTTGGGCCCAGCTTTGCATGGGGCAAAGGTAGCAAAAGGTCCTGCTCCAGGTGGCTGCGGTGCCCAGCCTCCTCCCGGCACAGGGCTCTGTGGGGGCTCACAGCAGAGCCCTGTTTGCAGTGGTGCCCCAGGAGGAAAGCCTATGAGCTTGCTAGGGCTCTGTGGGAGGGGGTGTCCCCAGGAGAAGGGGAGGGACTGGGAAAACCGAGAGGCAAGGGACAATCCCATGGGACAGCTAGGGCATAGACTGTACCCCAGGGTGCTCATCTGGAGGTCAGAGGCCAGCCTTGTCTACCTCTGGTGGTCCCTCCCTGGCTGGGGCTGCCCTGGGGGGTGGCATGCCCCCTCACCCCATGTGAGTGCGATTCATGGCTGGGAGCAGCTGCTCCAAGTCAGCGGCCAGGACTGGGAGCTGGGGATCCGGGTGCAGGGTCAGGAGCCGGCACATGCGGGCTTTCCGGGTCCCAGAGCCCGGGTCTGTCATGTACGCCTGCAGGAGAGCTCGTCGGGGCGACTGCCCTGGACCCTGGAGGCCCATCCTGGAGCCGCCGGGGTGAGCAAGGCAGGGCGGGCAGGTGGCAGGGGCGTGTGCGTCTGCACATCTGTGGGTCTCCCTGTCCCGGCGGGTGGGGCTCCGGGCTGCCCGCGGCTCTGCGGTGTGCGGTGTCTGTCTGAGCCTGCTGGCCGGGGAGCACAAGGCTGAGGACGTGCGCCCCGGCTGCTGTAGCTGTCACTGCAGGTGGGCGGCTGGGCCGGGAGGGGCGGGTCCCCGCGGGCATGGGTGTGACTGCCGTGCCCCTGCTGTGGCCGGGCACGTGTCTCTGCGTGTGCCTGCGTGTGCCTGCCCCCCCCCCCCAGGGAGAACGGGTGCAGGATCCTGGCTCAGGGACCAGCGGCACCGGTCTCCCCCTCCCCGTGGGTCACTCTGGGTGTGTGGATGGGTGTGAATACACGCACGTTTATGCCTGTGTCTGGGCT